>WEKX01000897.1:31063-45636 GCA_013390025.1 Pitta sordida
TGACCACACTGTTTCTGATGCAGGCCAGGATGTCATTGGCCCTCTGAGCCACCTGGGCACACTGCTGGCTCATATTGAGTTTTCTGTCAATCATTACTCCTAAATCCCTCTCCATTTCACCACTCTCCAGCCACTCATTCCCCAGTCGATAGTAAAGCATGGAGTTGTTATGTCCAAAGTGAGGAACCCGGCACTTAGTCTTGTGAAATCTCATACAGTTCATAAAAGGAGATCAGGTTGGTCAGGCAGGACCTACCTCTCCTAAATCCATGCTGACTAGGTCTAATGTTGTAGTTATTTTTTTCAGGTGCTGCATAATAGCACACAGGACTATCTGTTCCATGACTTTTCCCGGGACTGAGGTCAGGCTGACAGGTCTGTAATTACTCAGTTCATCTTTCCTGTCCTTCTTGTGGATGGGTGTTGCATTAGCCAATTTCCAGTCTTGTGGTACATCACCTGTGAGCCAGGACTGTTGGTAAGTTATGGTGAATGGTTTAGCGAGTTCATCTGCCAGCTCTTTCAGCATTCTAGGATGTTCATATGGCTCTGGGAAAGGGGAACCATATCCTGAGACTGGATTGGTAGAGCAAGACTGGCTCCTTTGATTACTAATTATGACTGGTCTTAATCTTCACTGTGACAAAAGTAAAGAGGAAAAAACCATGTGAGGGGACTCATGGGCTTGGGTGCTATTAAGACCTTCACCATTATGAAGTTAGGACAGAAGTAACAGGAACATATAGACGTAGTGCTTGGGGATGGAGGTACATGGGGGGAAAAGCATCGAATTAAGTTTTTATTGTCAGCATAATTTAGTTTCAGAGGCACAAAGAGAGGTTTCTATCCTAATTAGAACTCTGAACTACTAATTCCTCTTCCTCTATCTTTTCCCCTGGCATTTTTTTATTGTAATATTTGAGAGGTAAGTTTAGAGTTTGTGGATTGTGGTTCCTTCCCTGGCTCTGACATATGTCTTTCACCAGTCACTTGGTGCTGATGGAATTCCTCAACTGCATACAGTATTAAAACTGTCCAAATAAAACTAGTTGGGTGACATCTGTGTTTCTTAATCTTTCCTTTTCTGTCTCTGATAGGTACAACCCACCACCTTAATATCTTTAGTTCTGCAAATTTTTCATTGTGGAGTGAAACCTCCCCAGTGACCTCACATACCTCCACCACGCAGAGTCATAAAAAATCATTGAGGTTGGAAAAGACCTCCAAGATCACTGATTTCGGCCACCAGCTAAATACAGTGTCTAAGTGCTGTTATTTGTCCTAGAAATACCAGCTAATGGGACATAGTTGTGTGTTGATGATAAAACAGAGGTTTCAGGAGGCTGGTGCAGGTTTTGAAGCCACACAAATTTAAACAAACACCTTTTGAGAGCATGACTTATGTAGGAGACCATCTGTCTGTCCTGTCCTGCTTTCCTACACCTGCAGTGGTTCCCAAAACAATCCAATTTAGATTTCACAGCACCATTGGACCAGGGGAGGTGAATTGCGTATGAAAATCTCTGTTCTGTATATAGAATACCACTATCATCCACCAGTTTTAGGTTAAGAGTTTACAGACCAGCTCTAATTCCAGGTATGTATGTTATCTCTTTAGAAGTTATGTTTCTCTCATTCTCAAAGTGCAAAGTTGAGACGAACATTTTCTGAGATTAAAAGAAATTCAACAGTCCATACAACTTGTGTTCATGAGATGATGGAGAAAATAAAATACAGGGATATATAGGACATCATATTACCATTAACATATTTATCTTATTTTACTACTTACTTTTATTAGTTTCTCAAACTTGTCAGTTTAAAATTTATGTTAAAAATTTCCATAAAGTCATTGTGTTTTTATTAAAAAGCCATGAAAAACACTTCAATATCTCCTTAAGAGTACTTAAACACTTTCAATTATTTAAAAATAAATTGTTTGGGAAACATTTTCTCTGCTACCACAACAGTAAAGCATTGAAATTATTATTCTGAATAATGGTGGATTTTTTCCACTGCTATATGCCAACATGAAGATAAGTGCCATCTGTGAAAGGGATCTCTTTATCAGACTTCAACAGTTGTAGGGAAATGCTGACAGAAATTATTGTTGTAAGGAATGGGAAATATATCCTGGGAGAAATGGACACTTCAAAAGCACTGGGACATGCAGAAAAGTTCTATTTCATCTTATACAAATTTCCAGAGGTCACACTTCACTTCCTCTTGTGACTTCAGCCCAATACAAAAACTCATAAAACTTAAACTAGTGTCAGAACCACTTTTTCTGAAGTTTTAAACATTTTTCTTGCTTTCCTCTCCCTTCAGAAGAAATCAGGAGGGTAAGGAGAGTGTGTGACCATTTTGAAATCTAAGAATATACAGAGTGTTATGTGCATTTAGATGATTATGCATACAGATTTTTTTTCCCTCAAATTGGGGAATATAACAAAATTTAAGTGTTTCTCCAAAGGAAACAAAATACTTATCACAAGGAAATTCTTAATGCCCCTGTTAATTGAAAGCAGTGCCCTGAAACAACATTTCTTTTTTTCTTTTTAAGAGAAACACAATTGAATTCATCGTGTGGGTCCATTCTAGGCAACCCTTATTTTAGGGTGAAAGAAGATAATGTGCAAAAAGACCATAATTTTGAGGGAGCCTGGTTTTGGCTGACAAAGAAATTCAAAGGAATTCTGTGAGTGCATGGCTCTGGGGTTGTGGGTTCGATCCCTGTATGGGCATTTGCTTGGGAGTTGGACTTGATGATGCTTGTGGGTCCCTTCCAATTCAGAATATTCTGTGATTTCTGAAACTTTCTTACAGTAAGTGGGGGGATTTGGTGTTTATTCACACGTAAACAAGTCCTAGAGTGACATTTGAGGAGATTAATAGTCATCAAGAGTAAAGAAGCATATAGAGAAAATGGTGAAATTGAGAAAAAATTCATGAGAGCAAATGCAAAATTCTTTACCTTCCTTTAGTGAACAACTTGAAGATGCCCTGAATAAACGTATTCTCCTTCAACATCAGCTCTCAAATAAATTTTAGTCAGACTTTATCTTCAGACTAGTGACCTAGAGATGAACTGCCCTGTACCCTCAGTACGTGTTCCCTGAGTGGTTCAGATCCTCTGGAGTGTCAGTTTTGATCATGGTTACGCACTAAATATTTGAACATATAGTTTTATGCACAAAGCAAGGAAATAATTGTTTTTCTCAAATCATAACGCATTTTGAATATGAGAGAAGATAACCCCATTCTGCTTGCATTAATCTTGTGAATTCACACATTTAGATTGTATCATTTAATGGAGACCAAAGGTCTTTGCTGTAAAAGACAATGGCTCACACAATTAAGAAAATGGAAAACGTCTGGAAAGAGAACATTAAGAAAAAAAAAGAAGACATAAAATTGTACAGCATAAAGACATCCAGCTGCATTTTTTAACAAAAAAAAAAAAGTCTAAATTAGGATGGAAGGATTAAAAATTTTTAGGTGAACTATTCTACTGATAATTTTGACGAGCAACAAAGAGAAATAGACTCTCTGTATTTCTGTATGGAAAATTCACTGTTGACAAATGTATGAAAATACATGCTTTCAGAAAATTAATTTCTTAAATACCTGCATGAATTGTACTGTGAGGTTACCACAGAAGGATACAGTTCCATTGGCAGAATTACAAAATCACATCTTCCCATAAGGTCCAACAGAGAAAGACTCAAGATCTCACCTACAAGGATAATTGGATTGCTGTCTGAGGATAATACTCCATATGGTCTCAAAATCATTAAGAGTGTAGTCTAGAAGCTCTGAACATATATTCACCTCAAACAATTTAATAAAGTCACATTTTATATTAATTCATTGTTAATAAGTACATGTTATATTTAGGTATCAGTACAATATGTCTTGGCTACTGATGTGGGTGAAAAAATTCAGTGTAAAACAGTTTTGACACTTAAATATAACAAAGAACCACTAGAAAGAAAGGGAAATGTTATTGCTTAAAGATGCAAGATGATTTTTTTCACTGGTCAATACAAGACAGAATCTTATGTCTGTGTTTATAGAGTTACCTCTGCATATCCTTGAAACAAAATAATGTTCACAAAATAATATGAAGTTGAAGAGTAAATAAGGAATTTACAAACTGCTGGATGTAAGATGGTCTCTATGATTCCTCTTCCAGTTCTACCAGCATGAATCTCTGATGAGCCTGTGGGATCAAAGGTCCAGAAACACGAGCATCTCTGGGGTCAGAGATCTGAGCATTGGGATCGTTCACCCCAGAGAAAATCAGGTTTAGGATGACCTAATTCTGGCCTTCCAGGACCTCAAGAGAGATGACAAGGAAGACACAGAGAGCCAATTTACAAGGGCAAGGAGTGACAGGACAAGAGGAATGGCTTCAAAATGACAGGGTTAGATGGAATATTGTACAGGAATGTTTGCCTCTGAGGGTGGGGAGGTCCTGGCACAGGTTGCCCAGAGAAGCTGTGGCTGCCCCATCCCTAGAAGTATCCAAGGCCAGGTTGGAACAACCTAGGGCAGTGAAAGGTGTCCCTGCCCATGGCAAGGGGTGGGATGAGATGGGCTTTAAGGTGCCTTCACATACAAACCATGATGTATGGCTCTGTGTAACAGGGGATCCATAACAGTATCTTTTCCTGAAGACACTGTAAGAGAAATCCTCACCGTAAGTGGGCTCTCTGGCAGATTCTCCCAAGTAGGATCTTTGTCTGAGAGCTATGCACAAAGACTGAAAACCTGACTGCAGCTTTGTCAGGAGAGAAGCGAGTCAGCCAGTTAAGGAAGAGACCTTTCTGATTTAGTTTTCATATAAATCAGTAAAGTGTCGAGAATTGTTTGCTTATTTCCTTGCTTGTGTCAGTTAAAATAATCTGTGACTATATTGGATGTTTCAGATGTTGTGAGATTATTATCCTGTTTGCATTTTCCCTTCAGACAAGTCTCAGTATGATTGAAGATAATTGCAAAGCAGCAATGAAACTACAAACAGTACAGGAATTGCTGTTCAGTGCAGTAATCAGGGTTGCCTATCAGTTTCTTACCAGTATATCCTCTCTTTAACTGCACAGACCAGGTGTAGAAGTAAAATGAGGAACATCAGGAAAGGGAGAAAGTTTTACCTGCCACCAGCTGTGGTCACAAAGGTATTTCTGCTATGCAGAAAAATGATGTGCATGGCCAAGCCCAGAGGGTGGTAGGAGGAATGGTCTGCCCAGAGCAAATCTAAAGATTGAAAGGTCCTGCCAGAGAGTTGAAATGTGACTGAGTTAAAGCCCTGAGCTTGAAGGTAATTGGTCCCTGTTCCCACATAAGGCTGGCATTGTAATCACGAGATTAATAAGGTCTCAAATCCATGCTGCTGTTAGATCACAGTGTTGTAACTGCAACACTGGACCCATGAACTTTTATAGGAAAAACTAAACCTGGAATATAGATTTTCCCCAACTTCACAGATCATTTGTGAGGGCAGGATGTTTATCAGTGAGACAACAGCTTTAACTCTGATCTCTGGATGACATTCGTGTGATTTTAACGTGATGTGATGAAAAAATCTCGAAGTTTAGAAACATTTTGTACCTGAATGAGTCTGGGGTCACAATAATCAGATTACCTAAACTGACTATGCAGAAGGGTATTTTCCCCCCTTCTCTGTTGAACATCTTTTTCTTTCGGATTTGATAAGAATTGAGAGCAATAATTAGCTGAAATAGGATTTTCTTGAGCTATGCTGCAAACTTTTGTGTATATAAAACAAGCCTAAATCTGTTGGCAGATACTTAGTAAAGATATTCAACCTCAAGTTCATGTAAAACCCCACTGTAAATCCTCAAAGTCGCCTGAGTGATACCTTCAATATCCTGGGTACTGATACAGCTGAGGCTGAGCTGAAGGCTGGAATCTCTGCAACTCAGCTCTCCATTTATTAATGCAGAGAGCAGGATTGCAGCTCTATCTTACAGTGAAGTGGTACAGGATAGGTACATTAACTAGAAAAAAGAAGACTAAGAGAAGCCATTCCAGTGAGATATGATAGTGTGTAGCTCGGCCATATCATCGCTTTACTTCTTCCTTGGGATGAGGGAAGGCAGAGGAGCAGATCCAGACCACATCAGCAGCGCATAACATTTTCTCCACATACCAGGGGAGTGCTCCAACAGGTGTGTGCTGCCAGTTTATGGGTGTTTTTTGTACTGGATGAATGATGCAGAGAGCAAAAGAAATAAATTCACCTGAGAATCTGGCCCAGGAGTGTTTAGGGATTATGTATATCATGTGATGGGGATTTTCATAACCCTGTTGACTTAACAAAATAGAAGATATATGGGAAGAAATAAGGAAGAAGTGTAATCCCCCAGACTCCGCTGTGTCTCCTAGGTCTGGTGTGATATTCTTCATTTTGTCTTTTCAATGTTTTTTCATCTGCCTATAGAAGATCTGAGTGTAGATTTGGGTCTCTGTTATGCAGCCTAGGTGTAAACCAAGGCTGCAGTCTGTACATGTCTGGGGGGAAAAAAATTTACAACCCTTTTTTTGCTCAACAATTCAATTTTTTCTCCAATTTCAGTAAGAGATCATTCACTGTTGTGTAGGCAAAATGCCTTATGAAGCAAGTCAGGAGGGATATCTCTTGTATAATGACCCCTGTTTCATTACACTTTGGCAAGCAAAGCATGTTTTATGGCCTTTATTTTCTCTCCTGCATCATTGTACTACTGGAGGTGAGAAAAAAACCTCTTCAGATACGGAGCAATGAAAGAAAAAATAAAAAGCAAAGTGACAGTAGCTATTGCACAGCAGTGTGAGGAGCAGAAGAGCATGAGAACAAAGACTGCCAACTCAGCTTTTTAGCCCTGCCATCAGCACATTAGTGATTTTAATTACACATAATCACTGAGTAGTTAATGCACTCAATTCTTCTGTCACTTTTGCACAAGCACATAAAGGGCTTTAATATTTGAAAGAAAGGGGTGGGGGAAGAGGTAAGTTTTCAGAAACAGCTAAAAGTTGTAAGAGAAGACAAAGTTAAGATGTAATATGGTTTAGGTTTCATTAAGACACCTGGAAAGGTATGGTGTGCAGGAATCAAAAAGTAAATATTTTACGAGAATATGATGAAGGAAAATCTGAAGGAAAACTCTGTGTGAGAAATTAAGATGGCCCCATGATCAGTCCAACAGCACCAGCTCTGCTGATTCTTATGTTACATGGGAGATAATTCAAGGCATGTTGGGTATTAGCAGCTAAGATTGTTCATCCTTAAGAAATGCTGCGTGAAAGGAATGAAACAACACTTAAAAGAAAGTGGTACTGAAAGAAAAAGCAGACTGAAGAAGATAGCTGTCCTTACAAAAATGGAAGTCTGCCCAAATAAGTTAAGAAATCTGGGTTCAACTAATGGAATTAAGACTTTAAAAAAATCAGGCTAAATACTGTACCCTGTAGAGTTTATTTCTGGTATGCCCTTTTAAAATCAGCCTAAACAATACATCTGTTATGCCTGAACAAAACAGTCAAAATCTCCTGTTTCCCTTAGAACACAGTAACTGCAACAGTTACCGAAACACAAAAATCTTGGGGGGAAAAAAACCAAACACACGTTTATTGCTGAATCAGTACCTATTTGTTCCTAGGGCATCACCCCATTTCCACAGGGTGTGTCCATGTTTTCTTTCCCTATACATGCCAGCAACAGCCTTAAAATCCTCAGGAAACTAGCGGCTTATGTTATTCTGGCCCTCAGAGTTTCTCCAATACCAAACAACAGCTTAAATTTGCAGACAGGAAATGTCCTTTAATCACAAAAAGCAGAGACCCCTCTACAACAAAGTCTTCCAGCCACCACAAGATATAAGTGGATAAACTTAAGTGATGATTTCCCACACACACAAAATAAGCTTTTCCGCTAAACAGTGCTGTGCTCCTATCCGGCAATGATCCCACAGTGTTTGTTTGCAAGATGACTGGATAGTTTGCAACAAAAAATGTAATCAAAATTTTTGTAGGCATCACAGACAGACACGTGCACTATGAAAGCCAGAATCCATCTGGCTAGATCAGACGAAAGGTTCTCCTGGGACCTCCAGCTTGTTGCCTAATGCAGGAGCTCCTTCTATTGGCAGAGAAACTGAGGACAGTAATGAGTCAGATTGGGAAAAAGTTACTTGATAAAAGGCGAGTGAAGATAATTTTGGATGCAAATTCTAAGCGTTTGATGAACCCTTCTTAAACACAACTATATACAGAATATTATTATGAGTTGGAAGGGACCCACATACGACCTACTGTTAAGAACTTAGAAAATACTGCACTGAAATGAATTTAATTTTCTAATTAAAAAAACAAAAGAAAAATCCCCAGACTTGGATCTCAGTGTTAAATCAGTCATTTTAAATAAGTGATCTCTGTTAGATCCTCTGCAAATCTTGTTCCCAGATCTTAAAGTCACAAAGTGATCATTAAATATGATATGAATATGGAAGGGTCTATTATGGTGGGTAATACCTTTTTTTAGTAGCAATATTTCGTTCATCAAGGCATTTTTTGAACTGGTATAAAAACATTTTTCCAGTAAAATTGAAAATTTGTTTTGCTCATTTTCTGCATTGTCATCATTCAGAGAATTTATTTACCAGGCCACTAAACTTCACAGGGCAATCCTGAAGTAACTGATGCTACTTATTTTAAGGTGTAAGAGTTTACCAATGTTAAAGTCAGTTTTAAACGACTTTTAAGGGCCAATATCTTACTAAGTGATGCAGTGTCAGCAGGGTTAATTAAGGAGGAGCATAGAGGAATGAATCTCATGCACAGGTTGTTTCAGAAGTCTGAGTCATTTTCATTAAATTTTCAGTATAAGTTATGATCCTTATTTTTTAAAAAAAACTTCCATTGTGAATAAAATCTCTCTTACAATATCAAGAAGCCTAAAATGGTGAAAAACCATCTCCAAAGTATAAAGAATTACCATGGTATTTTCAGAGACAAATTTTGAGAACAGACAACACTGCGATAGAACTGTGTCATGGTTTGACCCTGGCTGGNCATGGATCACACATCTCTCTTGGGAATCTGCTTCAAATGTGGCCTCTAACGTGTCTGCAGCCTTCCTCCAGCATCCTCCAGCCCTGAAATGGGCTCCTCTCTCCACAGCCACAGGTGGATCTCTGCATCCCTGTGTTCTCTCCATTCCATGGGCTGCAGGGGGACAGGTGCTTCACCATGGTCCTCATCACGGGCTGCAGGGAGACACCTCGAACACGTCCTCCCCCTCCTTTGGCCCTGACCTTGGTGCCTGCGTTGCTGTTACAGCTTCTCACGGCTCTTCTCCGGCCATCATATTGCTGTTACTTTTTTTCCCCCCCATTCTTAAATACCTTATCACAGAGGTGTTTCTATCTCTCTTGATTGGCCTGGTATTGGCCAGCAGCGGGCCCAGCCAGGAGATGGCTGGCATTACTCTGCTAGCTAGGACGGAGACTTTCCGCAACTTCTCAGAGAAAATCCTCCTCCATAGACCACGCCCCACCCCCCTAACAGGAAAAAATGGCTACAGCAAACCCAGCACAAACTGATAGACTATGAAAACAAAAGTTGCACGTGCTGTGTGTTGCAAGTTAGAGACAGAGATCAGGGTGTTCTGGGGCTCACCTCTCCTCATCACTACTAACAATTGAACGAGCTTTAACAACTGTAGAATCCTTCTAAGGTATTCAAAAAAATATTAACTTCTCTCTCTACATCATGAAGACAAGCACTCCATTGAAGGTATAAGGAAAATTCATTTACAAGTTTTTAATAATCTCAAACTTACAAATACAGTCTCAATGTCATACAAGATTTTCACACAGTTTTGAGGAACTTTGTAGATACCAATTAACTCACAGTTTTACTCTGGTGTGTGAAAAAAAAATGTAATAATAGAACTCACAGTTACCAGCAAAGAGATCTAAAATTGTAACTAAAAAATGAGACCAAACATGACAANATGGCTGGCATTACTCTGCTAGCTAGGACGGAGACTTTCCGCAACTTCTCAGAGAAAATCCTCCTCCATAGACCACGCCCCACCCCCCTAACAGGAAAAAATGGCTACAGCAAACCCAGCACAAACTGATAGACTATGAAAACAAAAGTTGCACGTGCTGTGTGTTGCAAGTTAGAGACAGAGATCAGGGTGTTCTGGGGCTCACCTCTCCTCATCACTACTAACAATTGAACGAGCTTTAACAACTGTAGAATCCTTCTAAGGTATTCAAAAAAATATTAACTTCTCTCTCTACATCATGAAGACAAGCACTCCATTGAAGGTATAAGGAAAATTCATTTACAAGTTTTTAATAATCTCAAACTTACAAATACAGTCTCAATGTCATACAAGATTTTCACACAGTTTTGAGGAACTTTGTAGATACCAATTAACTCACAGTTTTACTCTGGTGTGTGAAAAAAAAATGTAATAATAGAACTCACAGTTACCAGCAAAGAGATCTAAAATTGTAACTAAAAAATGAGACCAAACATGACAAGTCAAAGAATGACCTGTCTAATACATCTGCTGACTGGAACAAAAAGCTGGAACAAACGCAAACTAGAAGAAACAAATTTTATCTTATAGCCCACAGACACTCTGATGTGTTAATAACCTGGAAAAGCAATTCTGCCATATTTATGTGAGTTAATAAAAACAGTGACTTCGCTTTCACAGTGCAAAGTCACTAGGCCCTGACAGATGACTCCTAGGATTAAAGGGTGGGGCCAATTCTGCGCATGCTCAGTCTCACCTAAAAAATCCATTGCGCAGGCTCAAAGGATACACTCACATTTGTAAAGTCCTGTGGTGACAGGTGAGGGATGAAATGGAAGGCGCACTGGAAGCTGCAGTTCCAACCCTGCATGCAGGTGGTTCAGGACATTGGTTGTACGACACTGACCCTGGAGATGACAGTCTTGTTTGGCAAACATCCTGAATGACCAAGCAGTTTTTTTCAAGGAGAGCACTGCTTGCTGCACATGGAAAGGGGCCTGGAAAAGGTGACCAAACCAAAGCTCATCTCCACCCTTCACGCGGTTGGTTAACCGCAGTCGAACAAACACAAAGTTCTGCCTCTAAAGGGACGCTAAAATTCTCAGTTGCATGTTGGAACATTAGAACCATGCATGATACTGTAGATAGTGGGCATCCTGAATGTCGTTCTCCTCTAGTTGCCCCCGAACTATCACGCAAGCTACTTTTTGCTGACAGTGCCACCCTTGTTGCTCAGAGAGAAGGAGCTCTGAAGAGCTTAACATCTTGCTTTGCAGAGGCTGTTGAGCTTTTTGGGCTGGAAGTCAGCTTGAAGAAGACAGAAGTTCCTTACCAACTTGCACCTCAAGAACCCTACCATCACCCTCATATGACCATAGGTAAATCAGAGCTTAGCTCAGTCCAGGCGTTCAACTGTCTAGGAAGTATCATTTCCTCAGACGGTGAGATTGACAAAGAGATAGACAACAGGTTAGCAAAGGCATACAGAGCTTTAGGGAAACTTCATAAAAGAGTCTGGTGTAACAAACACCTGAAGAGAAGTACAAAGATTAGTGTTTGTAGAGCCATTGTGCTGTCTTCTCTATTATATGGGCCTGAATCAAGGGTTGTCTACCACCATCACCTGCGACTCCTCGATTGCTTCTGTCAGTGCTGCCTCCATGCAATCCTAAACCTGCACTGGCCTGATTACATGACGGATGTTGCAGTCCTTGAACGGGCAGCGGTCACCAGTATCTAGGCCATGCCATTGAGAATGCAACTGAGCTGGACAAGGCACGTTTTCAGGATGGAGGACTGTTGCCTCCCTAAGATTGTGCTTTATGGTGAATTCACCACCAGCTGCTGTAACAGAGGAGCCCCAAAGAGGAGATATAAGGACTCCCGGAAACAACACCTCAGTCTTGGTCATATTGACTACCATCAGTGGTCCACTCTGGCCTCAAATCAGGAGACATGGAGACACACCATCTATAACGCTGCTGCCTCCTTTGAAAGATCATGTAGAATTAGCCTTGAGCAGAACAGACAACACAGAAAGCACTGTGCCTCATTACTGCTGCCTAAGGAGATTTTCCGCTGTGCCTTTAGCACCCGGACTTGTCTATCCTGCATCAGACCTTTTAGTCATCAACATGTTTGTAGCAAGAGTGGGTAGATCCTTTCCTACATCTTTCTGTGTGAAGCCTAGCGATTATGATGATGATGTTATTTTTGAATATAGCAGTTTCAATGGAGAAACACACATAAGTCATTTAGACAAGATCTCAGTCATCCCAAAATTTCATCTCAGACTAATACGTATCATCAACTAAAAAATGAGTGAACTATTACCCTAGTTGGAGGGGGAGGGTTTGCTTGCAGGTGGACACCTCCCCGCAGTCAATATAGAAAAATTTCTTATGAAATTTTCACTAATGAGGGGTTTACATCACTTAAAGGATCACTGTCAAAGGTATTAACAAAAACAGATTGAAAATAAATTTGTCAAAACATGACTCCACATATTTTAATGGCAAAATTCACTCTTCTGGTTTTCACAGAGATGATGCATAGAGAGGCAAATTGGATTAGAAATAATTTACAGTAAATTATGTGAAAACCTGGAATGCAAAAGCATAATGATGCAAAGGGGAAAGGGAGATTCTCATATTGAATCACAAGTTTCAGAGATGACCTCTTTGGTTTCTAAGCTCCTACTAGAGCCTAAATACAGCTGAGCCAAATTCTAGTCTCAAATCTGGTCAAAAACTCATGTAGAATGATTGGCAGCTCTTAATAATTTAGCACCTGGAAAAAGACACAATAGGATTTAATAGAACTACAATTACTAACCTAATTACAGATCTGAGACAATATATACATTATAGTTTTTTTATGGTATTTCCATCTCAGCCATAATCCAAGTCAACATCTGCTGGAGTTTTTTAAAAGTCCAGTAGCAATGGTACTGTGTCACTGGGGTTACAGTTCAGACTATCAAGAGATGACTGATTCTCTCCTTAGTCAGACAATGAAAGCCCCTATACAGGCAGTTGTGTCTCCTCCTTAGTCATGCAGGGGTTTCTGATACAGTCAATAATGTTTCAACCCATTACTCAGGGCATAATGGGAATTTCTGGGATCCTAGAGCAGCCAGAGGACGGGGCAGTGGATGAGATAAACCACCACAGTTATGAAACAAAAATGAAGATTGCCTTTATTAATTCTAAATAAGCTAACATGAGAGTTTCTGTAATTATTTTACTTCAAGCAAATCACAAATTTTCATCCACCAGTTATTCCACAGATTCAGTAAATAATACAAAATAATAAAATTAATCAACCACCAATCAAAAAAACCAAAAAAACAAACAAACCAAAAAAAAACCACAAAACCAAAACAACCAACAAACCAAAAACACAAAAAACCCCAAACCAAACACAAATTACCTTACAGATAAGAAGAATCTGTAAGACCACAGTGACACAATTCTCACTGTGTCTCCTTGCCATCC
This sequence comes from Pitta sordida, assembly GCA_013390025.1. Taxonomy (NCBI): domain Eukaryota; kingdom Metazoa; phylum Chordata; class Aves; order Passeriformes; family Pittidae; genus Pitta; species Pitta sordida. The sequence goes on from WEKX01000897.1 coordinate 44,621, forward strand.
TCTCTCTCCAGATGTTCCACTCGTACTCTTAGTTCTGTTTCCAGACCACCTTGATCCTTTCATGCAAAAAGCAGACATTTCCGGAGATCCTGTTTTTTTCTTTCTTTAATCCTCTGGGCATCCAGCCCGTATGAGCCTCGAGGAAGAAACCTGCATGAAGAGCTGTCTTAGGTTGTCCTGGTGACAACTCTTTCTCTGGCCAGGACGTCAAACAAATACACAAGATTTCTGTCCATCTCTCCTACCTGAGATTTTTCTTCACTTCTTTCAGCTTCTTTTGGGGTTTATCAATGAGTTTCTCTTTCTGCCTTTGCAGGTTTCCATTGAGATTTCCCTCCTTTGGGAGGAAATGTAGAGATAAAAAATCCTGCAAATTCCCTCTCAAATGAGCCTGTAATGAAATACATAGCAAAAAGGAAGGCAAAAAGTATATATATAATAGAATATATATATATATGTGTGTGTTCTTCTTTTGCATGTGCAATTCATTATGAAGCAGCCTTTTGTGTACGTGTTCCACTCACAAAAGTAGTTGAAGAATTATAGTTCAGATTCTGCCTGAATATGTCTGATGCCTCAGCTCACCTAAATGAACAACAGCCTGGAGTTGAAGTGTGGTGGCCTTTGTTCATGGACCTGAAAATAAAGTGTCATGAAAAACGGGAATAAAATTGCAGTCACTGTGTTCCATGAATGCATTATAAATAAGTGTGTTTAAAACTAGGGTCAGCATCGGTCATCTTTACCCTATGATTTTACTCTCAGGATTCTTAGCACTGAACCACAGGCCTGTTAAGCTGTAACAAAAAATTGTATCAGGAAAACCCAGAATAAAGTGCAGCAGTAAAACCTTGGTTATAGGATGCGCTAAGAGACAGTATCTCTGAGATAACCTTTCTTCACCTAATTTTTGTAGTATCTTTTGTTACATTTGTACTTGCGAACGGGAACTGGGAACTGTTGGTTCTCCAACGAATTGTAGGCCATGGAGTAGTTCCCATAATCAGCTCTTCCTA
>WEKX01000898.1:0-153635 GCA_013390025.1 Pitta sordida
TCCAACTGTCAACCCAGCACCACCACAGTGTTCCCCACTAAACCATGTCCTCAAGGGCCACATCTGCGTGTTTCTGACCATTTCCGGGATGATGACTACCACTTCCCTGTGCAGTTTGTTTCTCCTCATACCTAAGACCTCCCCTGGAAATTGCTGTGAGCCAGGCTATGAACACACACAGAACTAAGGGAACATCCCTTACTCCAGAGTCCAGCTCCCCTTCCCCGCACAGTCAAGCCTCACTTTAGTTTTCCTTGTTTATCCTAAAAAACTGGTCTTAGAGTAAACCTCACAGAAAACATACCGAGTGCATTTCCAAACCTCAAACCTCCTCAGACTAATTAGCCCAAGCCTTGCAGTACACTCAGACTGCAAAACACATCCTTCATCCGTCGTTTTGAAGTGGACAAAGGCTGGTAAATGTTCCTAATTGCCTGTGGGGGTCCTTATTCTTTCTGCTGGTTTACACCACGTTTTATTTGTTGTATTTTCATCTGAGCACTTTTACATTATGACAATGGTAATTATGGCTTATGGGAAGGTGCCTCTTTAATGGGTTTGGGAGTGCACAACATCATATATCTGAATTCCTAAGTACATGATTCTGGTTGTTACTACCAGCCTTTTACACAGACCTGGTACCTCTCTCCAGGCGCTGTTTGCACAGGGAATAGAGGAAATGGTGAGACCAGAAAATACAAATGGAGGATTTCAAGGATTTTCCAGGCCCTGGCCCAATCTGGCCCCAGGACAGGGATATCTGCCCGTCACTAACCCTCTGAGAGCACAATCTCATTTTTGTATCCCTCGTCTATTCAACAGGATCGATGCCATCCTCTGGATGAGGGACTCTGCTTCTGCTGTGGCACTGGCACAAGTGCCCTGAGGTGGTTCTTGAATTCTTCTCGCTGGTATTTCCGTAATGAGCTTTTCACTAGTGAGAGAACTCACATTAAGTAGCTTTTCTTGTCCAGTACTCCTCCTCATTTTTCTTCCTTGTCTCTTGCTAACATCTGTTGAACAAAACTGATGACAATAGGGGACCCATTACGGTGGTTCCAGGGGTGGGCCATCAATCCAGATGCTTTGGAGGATAAAATCAAAAATACTCTCATGCTCAAAAGGAAGGGAGTCAAACCCTCAATAGATCTGCTTTATCACTAAAAAAATAAATCTTTATGGGAAGTGTGATATCTGCTTGTTCAACTTCTTAGGATGTTTCATATTTTTCCCCGTTACACGACTCTTCCCCTTTGTTTTCTGTTGTTTACAGTCAAGCCGTGTTATCTCCTTGCATCACTCAGTCATCCTGTTCCCTGGCACCACTCCAGCTTTACCCAACGAGCATATTAATCTTGACAATGCACCTGGGGTTTCACTCATTCTTACTTTGCCTTTTTAATAGACATGTCCCCACACACACTCAATTTATTACCTTGTTTATATCAGACCCAGCTGAAGAGCTGCGCCCGAGTAAATCACCTCAATTATCAAGCCCAGCTACTTGACCAAAGGCTTTAAACCACTATAAAGTCATGCTAAAAACTCTGCACTCAGCCACCTGAAATCATCTTAGTTTGCATCCCATAATACATGTCTACCCCAGAGAGGCAATGCACTTCTATGAATTTATGTGCTTTTTATATTAGCGATCCTTGAGGAGTTGTTTGAGTAGACAGATGTTCCAGGTAAAAGTTTTAAGGCACTTGAAGGCTCTAATGAAGTGCTCAAGTGAAGAACCCCCTATCCATGGTGCTGATCAAATATTGCCGCCCCCGGGACTGAAGCTCTTGGCTTAACACCCCAAGTTAAGATGAATTTGACTACAACATGAAAGCACTTTAGACATGTGAAGAATAAACAAGGCAAATAGTTAATCACAGACGTGTTAGTAAAAATGAACCAAACAAGGTCGTGTAATGGCTGAGATAAATAAAAGCAATCCCTCAAGCCCCTGGTAGTTTATCTACTTCTCCAAAGCCTTATGAGTCTCTTGGTTCTGCAAAATTAAACTAGAAATCTTAAAATAATTCTAGGGGTTTTTTTCCCCTGCTATTTCCATCTCTGATCTAATTAGCAACACCTCAAAACCAGCTCCTCTCCCCTGGCTTTTCAAATTCCTACAGGAGCACCGTCTGCATTTCAGCAGGAGATGTAGGTCCAGTGTGGGCAGAAGCCTGAAAACCTATTGAGGTCTGGCTGGGGCGAGACATTGCTGACACCCCAGAGCATCCATCCTCCCCGAAATCAGGAGAGATGTCAAACTTGATTCACACAGATCTGCCCTCAAAACAGATCAGCCCAATGGGCAAGCCCAGGAATCACTGTGGTTATTGATGAGCACTGGGGGAAGAAGTCGCCTGGACAAAGGACCTGCTGAAAGTGTGTTTGCTTGGATGCACCTAAACTTCATAGAACAAACATTATCTGAGCAGGGGAGAGATGGATGGACAGTCTTAATTAACCATTTCTTGTGTCATATTCTTAATAATTTGGTTGATATTCCTGCAGTCTGTTACAAACTTCATTAAATTTACTTGCCTCCTGGGCATTTCTCTCTCTCTATAATAAGCCTCATCCCTGTCAAAGATAAATTGCCGGATGGGATAAGTTGATCCTACACAAACGGGGCTTGCTTTGAACTTGTGGTGATAAGTAGCACCAGACAGGAGGTTTTTGTGTTGTGTATCTTTGTAGTGATATGGCCTGAAATAAAAATGGGTGTCACTTTGCTCCTTGAGCCTCATCCATCAGGCTGCGCCGAGATTAAAAAATACTAGTCAACTTAAAGAAACAAAAGAAAGTAAACTGGAGCACTTAAGAATAGACTTTTAGTTCTTTGATGTCTGTATTTAATATTGATGTGCTGATGTGATCGTTTTCAGAACTTAATATTTTTCCAGTAGATCAAAACCAAGCTCCACAGTTTCAGTCACAGAATGTGGGAAGGACCTTAAAGCTCATCCAGTTCCACCCCCTGCCATAGGCAGGGACACCTTCCACTGTCCCAGGTTGCTCCAACCTGGCCTTGGACACTTCCAGGAATGGGGAACCTGTGCCAGGGCCTCCCCACCCTCCCAGCCAAGAATTTCTTCCCAATATCCAATTTAAATCCTTTCTATTTCAATTCAAAGCCATTCCACCTTGTCCTATCACTACAGTTCTGAACAGAGTCCCCCTCCAGCTTCTCTGTAGGCCTCTTCAGATACTCTTCCTTAATTACTGTTTTAAATCATCTCTGGATAGTTGTACCAGATCCTTCAGGTGGTATTTTGGAGAAACAGCTGATAATAGTCCTTATGTTCTACTCCTGTTGTGACTTCATAACATCTCCCTGCTCCGTCCTCTCCTCTGCAAAGGATAAAAAAAATCTTCCCATGCAGGGAAATGCCTCCTCACACTCCTGGAGCCAGCCCAAGGCGCCCCAGCACAGCTCCCCAGTCCCTGATGCTGCCCCAAAGCTGCTTTTCATGAAGTGAGTCATCCCCCTGAGCCCAGAGCAGCAGGACTCCTGACACCGTGTCCTGCTTGGAGAAACCAGAATCTATTCCATAATTACAGTAACTATAATGCTTTAATGTTGATGTGGGTGTAATCTCTTAATTAAGACATATTTTAAAAAGCACTTAATGCCTATGATAAAAAAGCATTGAAACTTAATGCACCAACTGAATAACAGCATAACCTACTTTCTTCCAAATAAGAAGGCAGGGATTTATTAGACATCAATGCATCATTCTCTAATGACTTGTAATTCTGTATTAATTTACCAACTAGCTGATTAGATATGAGAGATTTACAAAATATATTAGAGATTGTGGTTCCAGAAAACTAGCTCAACATCAGGGGGAAAAAAAAAAAAGTTATTAAATTTTTCTCTGTGGTGCACCTGGAATAATTAATTAGCTGGCATTTAAGTAAAATTCATTTAAAACAGTCTCAAATGACAGATTATAACATCAGAAATAACACAGGCAATAGCACGAACATCCTCCTGCACTGCTCAGGAGAACAAGGATTCCACACAGAGCTCAGGGGAATCATATCCTCGAACCAAGAATTTGGGGATTTCTATGTTTAGAGTTTTTCCTTTTATTTTAAAGCCACGACTGTAGAAATTTGTCCCCCATAACTTCCAGTTATTAACAGAATTATTGCTGCTACTCTGGTCTTTTAAAAATAAATGCTATGAATCTCTTGGAATGTCTGAAAAGCTGAAGCTTAGGGAGTTTTCTCTGTGAAACCCATGATTCAAAGGCATTATTTTTTAATGAAAAGAGACGGTTCAAAGTTGCTTTCTGACACCACCTCCCTTTTACTGCCTTTAACAGTTGCAATCATGTGTTTCACATTCTCCCAACAAACACTCAAAAGTTATTTCTGGAAAAAGATAATGAGTAAACAACAGAGAACAGAAAAACATGGCAAAAATGTGATTTCCTCAAGAGATCCCCCCCAGTTTGGGGGCTGTATCCAATGGATACAGACATTTATAGAAGTGGGGTGGTGCATTCAGAGACCCTGGAGCTCCATTTTCAGGAGGGACATTGTGAAAGTCCAGCCCTCGCTGTAGAGCAGAGTCCCACCAGCTTCCTCTGGTTTAGGGTAAAACCACAGCATTAGCCCCTATCAATAGTTAATGTGCACATCCAGCACAGTTTCTGTGCTCTGAAATCCTCCAGGGTTGCAGCTGTCAGAAGAAAACTCCGACTTCTTTACCATCTACTTACTCCCAGTGTCTGCACAGCATTAACACAGTGTTGGTGCTGCTCAAATTCCTGAACCATTCCCAGATTTAGCCATGAGAATGTCCATGGAAATTCTGTGTTGGTCCCATGTTTGTCCAGGGATTGACTGTTACTCAAAGTCCTCTCGACACCATCCTAATTTTTAAGAAAAAGCAACAACAACAACCCACTTGTTTTCCCCATTTGAGGTATCTGAGGGACCGCAGAACTGCAGATACAGTGTCACAAGGATCTGTAGAACAACAGAAACAAGTCCTTAACACCAAATGTTTCAGACAGGTCAGGTTTTCCTGTTTGCCATTTGCTCCTTCAATACATTTTCTTGTTATCTCAGTTCTACCTCGAATCCCAGATAGTCGTTTCCAGGGGGTTGGAAGTGTTTGGTGTGCACTGGGAAAGAATTCCCTCGTGCTGCCAAAGGTGTTCCTCTCCCAGACAATGCACTGCTTTGAACACTTACTGCTTTATTTTTCAGTTCCTATTTTTGGATTCCTTTAACCACATTGTATTTCTTCTTTGGATCCTTCTTTGGGAAAGGATCATACTAAACCACTCAACATTATCTGAAGTCTGTCATAACTCAGAAACACATCAAGGAGAAGCATCAAAATGTTAATTTTCGGAATAAGATCAGTAATTTATCTATTCCACATCCCCTTTTTGTTTTGCCAGTTGCAAAATAAACTCATATATTGACAATATATCTCTGCCTCAGCCTCTGGGTGCAGCTGCTTTCAGCCCTGACACAGCTCATCCACATTTGTCCACCTCTTATGCTCCCAAATATCTTTGGAGGTGGCAGCATTAAGACTTCCAGCACAAAAAAAAGAAACGACAAAAAGCAATCAAGGATCAGGATAAACAAACGTCAGCCACCGAAAGACCTCAACAGGAAAGACAACTTGCTGCTTTGGCTGCAGCCAAATGAAGCACCTGCTCTATTCTTGAGGTTCTGTTCTCCTCCCTGGAGTATTTTTCCATGAAACCTGTTAATTCCAACAGTTCCTGATAGAGAGTCAATGGTACCAAGAGGAGGAATCAGGCAAATCCAATATCTTGTGAATAGGAAAGTGGGATGCTGAGAGGCCTCTGGGTAGAGAGAGCAGCAGCAAAGCAGAGATGACATTCCCCACAGCGAGAAGTGTCTTACTGTGCTGAAACTTGAAATACCCAAGAAGAAAGAGCTCACATGAAAAGCTCTTGCGTATCTGGAACAGCTGCAACATCAGGAGGAAAAATAGCACAAGAGACGTGAGTTATTGTTGCTCAGGACTGTGAAGTATTTTTGTCCACACACCCAGAGCTGAGCACCTACTTCCATACATTAAAACCTAAATGAGAAATACCCACATGAAGGATCCAGTGATCTTCTCACATCATTTTGTCTGTCACTACAGCAGGGGCGAAAAAAAATCCCACAGACCCCTCAAACCCACAAGACCCCCTAATTCTCTAATTTCTCTAATTCCCAGTTTCTTCCCTGGCCAGGCTCAGTCCTGCCTGGCAAAAGCCTGAGTGATAACTGGGTGTTGTCTCAGCTCAGACTCCAGTTTTGTTGCAAGACATCAATTTCTTGCATGAGATGCTTGAACAAAGGAATAAATTCTGACACCTGCGAGCTCTGCTTTGGGAACAGCTCTGTGACCATCAGTGAACTCCTGACACACCCATTTGCCTCTCTCCAATTCATTTTCCCCAAAAGTGATCAGTTTTATTCCAGGAAAGGTATCATGAATCTTGTGATTCTGCAGCAAAAGCAGTAGGTTAGATCAGGAAGAAGGGGAGGGGGGAGAAGAAGGGGAAGAAAGGGAGGGAAGAAAGGGGATTTGGGGGCCCATGGGGGTTGGGAGCTCACCCCATCTCCCTTCTTCATTTCCAGGAGGAATGAACTGCAGAGGGGATGGCTGAGCCCTGCAGGACTGAGCTACAACCGAGGCTCAGCCTTTTATGCATCACCAGCAGCAATAAAGTGAGTGTGCAGGGCAAATTACTTCCTGCCTTACATCTGTGCAAGCCCATTACCCTTTAGTGCAGCTGCACAGGCAGAACCAAGGGCATGATGTGCACATGATGCACCTGAACAAAGAACTGCTGCTGCCTTGTCCTTGTGGGTTCACTGAGCCACCACCAAGTGCATCCGCAATGCCCAGCCCTGGCAAACCCACAGCCAGCCAGGGGAGGACACACGAGCTGCTGAGATGATAAATTCAGAGCTGAATTTAAAAAGAAAAAAAAAAATAAATTGTTTCAGCCCAAGATTTGAAGTAGTGGAAAAAATGACATTAGTTGAGAAAATGTGTCCTGGGAAGGAGGCAATGCTTCCACCCTCGGTTGCCACAGGGCAGCTGGGCTCCCTGACAAGAAATTTCATAGAAAAGGACATAATCTTATAATCATTGCCTCTGTAAACAAGTCATAGCATCCCAATTACAGCCAGGGTCCCCTGTGCCCTGCTTGTCTGTGTACAGTATCACTCATTTGAAAAAGGGAAGAGATTCTCAGAAGTTCAGAGAATTACCCATCTCCCTCCAAATAGAAACTAAATGGAGTTTTCTGCACTTCCCATCTGTTCATTTTATATAATATGTACACTTTATTCGAGATTAGATTGTTTTTCTTGTCTTTATCTGTATCCTCAGGGCTTTTGTAAGAATGACCCAGGGCACAGGCTCAAGATGTGGTGGAAGATCCCCTGCTTTTACACAGCAGCCCTGATTGTTATGCAAGTATTTATTCAAGAAGAAAGAAAAAAAACAAACCAAAAACCACCTCTATTCCTTTTCCCAATTAGGAGAATTATGGACAACTCAGATGAGGTTATCAAGGAAATAAAGGAAAAACATTATACTTAGATACAGAAATGAGTAAGCTTAACACTCATCAAGTAAAATTCTTGTATTTGAAATGTTAAAAGTCAGAATAAAACAGACTTAATGGTTTTCCATCTCTGGAAGTGCTCAAGGCCAGGTTGGATGGGGCTTGGAGGCACCTGGGCTAGTGGAATCACTCACAGAACAAGGTCCTTTCCAACCAAACCCAGCAGGCTCCAGGCTGTGGACAGTGAGGTGCCTCATGGGTTGCTCTCATTCCCCTGGGACTCTCATTTCCTTTCTAGGTCTCTCTCTAACAGACCAACATCAGCAAGAGCAGGTGCTGCTCAGTAACATCAGAGCCCATCACAACATTTCATGCACTTCTTTCAGGAGCTTCTTTCTCTCTGCATGGAGAACACGGAGCGTGACACATTCAAACAGGGATTTTTAGCTTTTGTATTGACCCTTCTTACAGAGTTTATCACTATAATACCCCCAAAGCCAGAGCAGATGTTGGAATGTAACCACTGTAACTTTTCCAGAGGCTGAGTTAAGGTGAAGCCTCGCAGCTGCAGGAAATGCTGGGATCATTATTAGAGTTATCTCATCAGGAGGCATCCCCAGGCTGCCAACCCAAACACATTTTAGGACCTAATCAAGGCCAAATGAGGTGGATAGTTCAGTGCATATTCCTCAGGCTTTTCCTAACTCCTCGCTGCTCTCCACAAGGATGTGGGGAGAAAAGGGCAACACCTTGGCTGAGGTGGCAGCCGAGGAACAGGTGAAGTGCTCGGTGGATTCCATGCATTCCTCACATTTGATCTTAGCTGCAGAAACATCCAAACAGACCCTCAGTTGGGCTTCTCAGAGCAGGGACAGTCACTGGTGAGCACTTGGCTGCACCACACACCAGCCCCTCTCCTGCTCTGGGCACATGGACTCCCCAGGCACTGGGATCCTTCCCATGGCCAAGTCAGGGGTTCAGTACCAGGGTCACCAGTAGATGAAAATTCAAGCCCTGTGACCCACAGGTTGATCCAATGGACCACTCTGGTTTTGAAAATGCTGAAATCTTTGGGGAAAAAAAGTGTTGCGCTTTGCTGAGTGAAAAAAACCCAACACAGCTTTTCTTTTAGAAATCAGCTCAACTTCCCTACCAGAGAGAGGGAAGAGAACTGTGCAGCTGCGCTCCCCCAGCTCATTCCCGTCAGGCGTGACCTCCCAGCACAGCATAAGCCAAGGGTGAGGATCATCTGCAAATATCTCAGCAGGGAGGGCTCTGTGCAGCACCCCCTAATTTGCAGGAAACACCATTAATGCCAAAACAATAACCCTGTGCACATGCCCTCCCACACAGCCCGGCCCTGCACCACGGAGGGCTCAGCTTCTGCAGTCGCAGCCAACGTAGGTGGGCTGGAAAATGCAAGCGTGTTCTTTTCTGATAAAGAAACGCTCCAGCAGCCACAGGGAAGACGTGAGAGTCCAGACTGGTGAGGCCTGCAGGGCACGGAGCAAGGGGCATTGTGAAGGCAATGGATCAGGCACTGTTTCAAGCTACTTGTCTGTTCCAAGCTTTGGCTAATTACCCTTATTTCACACCAAATTTTAAGTTTCGTTTAATTCAGTTTAAACTCCAGTGCAGTGAGGAGGAGGCTCAGGGCTGTGGTGAGGGGTTGTGTGGGAGCAAACCCCTCTGCAGAGCTGGGTCTCCCAAACCAAATCACATCCTCCAGAAACGCCTCTCCCTTGGCACTCGCAGACATTGGTCACACAAACCCCATCCTAGCTCCCAGGGACTGGTGGAATCCCTGTCCCAGGGATGACTGGACGTGGCACCCAGTGCTCGGGGTGGGGTGACAAGGTGGAGATCAGTCACAGGTTGGACTCGATGGCGTTTTTGAAACTGGACTGAGCTAGTGGGTATCAGAGCAAGGTGCTGATGAGCACAGCTCCCACTGGGGTTACTGGCTCAGCACACAGAGCACTTATTCCCACCACAGCCCATTTCATAGAGATTCCCACCACACTCCCCGTTACAGCCACAGATTTCCTGCCAAGAGTACATTTGACACCAGGACTAATCTCTTCCTCAGGTGGCTCTCAGCCCCACAGGGCAGCATCTCCCTGGGAGTGTTTCCTCTTGTTACAGGCTTTCCCATAAAATATGTGCTAAAGGAAACACAAAAATTCGAGTGTCAGGTGCTGCGTTGCCCCAACATCTTCCCTGGCCATGGTCTGACTGACTGCATGGTTTCCTCACAGCTTGTAACTTCTGAATTAGTCCAGTCCTGAGAAACATTACTTAACTAAATTATATATTTGGGGAATTACTTTCCCTGCTGCAGAAGGGTAAAACCCCAAAAGCACACACAGTGCTTAATATTTTCCCCCAAACCCATCCCAGCAGACAATAAATGGCACAAATAATTCCTGTGCTTCCAAAGAAAATCAATGTCCTTATCAACGGCAAATGGTAGCTGCAGTTATGAATATTTAACATCGTGTTGCTGTGGGTTTAGAAATACCTTGGATGCCCCCAGCCCAGCCCTGCAATAAACCCCATGGTCTTGTGGGATATTTTTTTAATAAAAAGAAATCAGAAACATTAAAGCTCAGCCATTAAGTGCTGGGAGCAGCTCTGAATGCCAAATGCAATCTGTGCAAACCATCATCACACCCCAGCCCTAAGTCAGGGCCTTCCTAATGTATTTCAAATTTACTCTTTTGGTACGATAAACCCAGAAAATGTTCTTTGTGCTGCTGAATAAACAGCAAGTGCAGGTCACTTCAGGATGATACCAACACTTTAGTTGCCATTATGGGATGCTGGAGGTGATGGAGTCATCTCCTAAACTTGGAGAACACTTCACAGCTCATTGTAAGGCAGTTCCCAAAATGATGGATTTTGGCTTTATTTCCCCCCCATCTTTCAGAATCCTTTCTAGTTTATAAAGTTATTAACAAAATTAGTATTTGAAAATGGCAGTATTTTGTAGCTCCCTCCATTATGTCTTTAAAACAAGCCAAAAATGGATTTCTTTTCGTAGAACATTAAGTCTTGAGAATCTTCCTGAGAAGTTCCTGTGCCAAGGTAGTGGCATTTGGGGGTGAAACTGGCCCGTTCTGGGCTGAAAATATTTGACATAATTAATTTTTTGTATTCTTCCTCCAAGATCCCAGACTTTTAAAGTGGTTTATATGATACGTGGATCTCAAATTTTCCATGGAGATCTCCCCAAACCCTGCCATTTTCTGGGTAGGAAGGGATGGGAATTAGGGAAGTTTAATAAATACTTGGTGTTAAAGCTTCCCTTAAGCAAATGACTTGTGTGGATAAATCACACGGAAAGCTGTCAATAAATTCATCTTCAAATTCTGTCAAATAGAAGAGTGATTATGGCTTCTGCTTGTTAGTAACGAAACAAAACATTAGCTGAGCTGACACAAAAACAAACACCTTCTGATTTCATTGAAGATTAATGCTAATGTGCCAAATTGCCAGCCTAAACTTAATTGCTCTTTTTTATCTTCCCCAAATGATAAGCAGCAGCCACAGAAGTGCTGCTGGTGACCTTGGATTTACACAGACCTTCGGTCACAGGAAAATCCACAGCTTTTGTTGCCGACTGGGGAAGTTCTCTGAGGGTCACAGCATCCCACGTCCCCTTCCCTATTCCAGCTTCATTCCTAACAGGGCTCACTTGAAACCCCCCCAGTCCAAAAGAACTCTTTTCCCCTCTGTGTGACAGCCAAACCCCAATTTTTTCACTTTTTTAGAGAAATGACTCCTTTTCCTTCCCTGTTTCTGTTTTGCAACAACGTATTTGCGGAAGGAAAAAATACCACCCAACTACTTCCCATCTCCATGGCAACATCCTGCTCTGGCTCTGATTGATAAATATTTTGTAAAATCCTGTTGCTGTGGGTTAGTTGTGGTAAAAATCACACATTATCACTCACAAATAAACCCATAATGTTCCCTGACTGGACATCATTGGGTGGTTTTAGCCTCTGTACACCTGAGCATCCTTCATTTTATCTGTGCTTTTCCAGGCAGTGGCTAATTGCAGACACGGTTTAATCCCTTTCTGTGTCCAAGCCTTGACTCTGCAGGGTTTTGTTAAGTGTCACAATCACTAAATGGCTTCACATGAGCCCAAAGGAAAGGGGGACAACAAGATGCCACCTGAGTGTCAGTCACTCAGAGAAAGCTGCTGTGGCGCATCTGTCCAGCATCTGTCTTCACATCCCAACTCCTCCTGCACAAACCAACCCCTGCAAAGCACTGAGAGCAAAGAGAGCCCAGGAATGTCCTCCTGGGGATAAAACCTGAGCAGAGAAACCACAGAAGGGGAAGTTTCCACGTGTTCTCCTGCACAGTCAAAGGGGCAGAGCTGCCCAAATGAATGAGAAATCCCTGTCCAAAGGCCCTGGCTTTGCTCCTCCTTGTTGTCTCTTTTCTACCATCTTAACTTCAACCTCACGAGTCGGCAGGTCCAGGCTGGAATTAAGTTACAAGCATCTTTTTGATAACATAAACAGACTGAGCTCTTGAACTGTAAAATATTCTCTGCAGCCCTTAATCATTCTTTATTGATCTTTTCAGTTCACTGACACGGCAGCAGAAAGGTAAAATAAATAAATAAACAGTGAAACAGGCAGGGCAAAGAAAGGAGGTACAGGGATCTGATATCCCAGGGAGGGAATAGTGCAGGATATCACAAAATGTGTTCAAGTTCTGATATAACTACAGTAGGAATTTATTCCAAAGACTTTTCTGAGCCCTGAGCAGGAGGAGTCAGGGGAACTGCCTAATGCCAGGCTGAGATAAACGTGCATCCCTGGTATTCCTCAGGGCATCTGAGAGAGGGAGGTGGATGGGGCTGATAAGGTGGGCTGTCCTTTCACTCGAGGATGTCAACATGGATTTCAACATGCTCTCACAACCCCCCTCACAGATGCACGTCAGACACCAGAGGAAAAGGCAGATCCCTGTCACGGCGCTCGGGAAACTGCTGGGATTAGTTTATAATCAACATAAACTAGGCTTGAATCAGGTGGTGCCAACCAGCCAGCTGGGAATTCTACACATTCTATTTGTTGGTTTAGAGTTTTATTTGCAGTGCTGAAGTCCCTGAGTGCTCCCAGGGTAAACCAGCCCCCCTGAGATCACACCGGTGGTTGTCAGTGCTCTGCTCACAAAGCAGCATCTTCAGGAAAGATGAAGAATTCATTTTGGTTAAAAAAAAAAAGGCACTATTTTTGTACATCACAAAGGACCACCTGGTAGTTTCTCCAAGAGAAAAATTCAGGACTGGTTCTATGGACAGAAAGCAGAAATACCCGTGGGACTGTGCAGGTGCTGGATTACGGCCAAGGGAACATGGCAGGGACAGAGAAACAAATCCATCCATGTTCCCTCTGCCCCAGGAGCTCAGATCACACTGACAGGAGCAAAATCTGCTCATCCCAACCTCCCCTGGTCTAGTTGTGACAGCAATTACTGCCCTGCCATGAGAGTGAGAATTAATGCTCTTTATTTCTCATTTTGCAGGTGCACTAAAGGAAAAGGTTGTCAATATAATTCCCATCTCCTAAAAATCCCCACTCCTGACTTTTAATAGCCAGAAACAGCCAACACTTGCAATTCTCATTTCACTTTTAAAAACAGGTTTCCTTGCATATGACGGTGACAATGACAGTCTCATATGTTATGTGACTGACCCTCTCACTTGATTCATTTATAATTTAATTGTCACTTCAATTGGATCAAATATGCCTGAATTGAAACCATTTACATTAAAAATAATACATCTTTCCCCTTTTAGTCCCTGTATTGTGGCAGGTGTTGCTTGAATATTCAATCAGTGCCAGCCAAAACCTGCTGTTTAACTAATTAAAAAATGGCTAATAATGGGGAGGGGGGGAAAACATAGCCATGGATGAAATTGGATTTTAGGAAGGACTATAAAATTCAGATATTCCCATATTCACTTTGCTGAAACCTGGACCTCCAAGGGGATGGTGATAATTGCTCAGCACAGCTCTAGGAGCACCCACAAAAGGTTTGGGATTCTCATTCTCTGATCTTGGAGTGATTTATATATTTCTGAGTGATGAACAGGATTTTTTTTTCCCCCTGATTAATATATTGTAATTAATTCTCTGAAGAATCCTTGCTTAGGAACTTTATTAAATCCCATTAAGACTAATGAATTGTTGTTGTTTCCTAATTATATAGTTGTTTCTAGTTTAATGAACTGTATATTAATAGACTTATAGAACAGACATTTTGCTTTCAGGGTGGAAATACTTTAAATAAGAGATATATATTCTTGCTAATGGCATCAGTTGTCAGCTACAATCTCTTTTAATGAATCTATTGGAAAATCCTGTCCTTTTAAATACAGATTTCGCTTACTTTGTTAGTTAAAGAGGCAACAAAAAGCCAAGAATTAAATATATTCTGATGTTTTATGTAAAGCTGACATTTTCCCTCCTGTTAATTCGATTTCTCTTTGCAAAACAAGATCCCCAGGCCTCTGCAACCAGCTGAGTGCTTCTGACTCGAGTGATATCCCAGAGGAGAAGCAGAACATGCAGGACAGGAGCCCCATGAGAGGTTTTATCTCCCCAGAATAAACCAACGACACGGAAGCTTTTCCAGCTGAGAACTGGTGACAAGTTCCCCCTGCCCTGAACCCACCAGCACCTCCCAGGCTTGAAACAAATCCTTGTTGAGACTCACAGCAACAGCCAAGATAATGTGGGGAGGAGCATCAAGGAAAGACAAAGCTGTGGCAGAGCTTTCAGTGACATTTGGGGAATTAAATACATAGTCCCAAATGTTCCTCACGTTGCTTTTGGTGACCCCCCTGCCTCAGGTGAGGGGCACACGCTGCTGCATGAACAAACCAGAGAGATGCTGAGCAGCACCCAGGGGTGAGCTCAGTAACACACACCAGCTGGTCCCTCCTGCCCTGGCAGTGCCACACAGGCAGGGCACACCTGTCAGTCAGGCCAGCACACATTTCTTTTACCATCCTTCCTAAAAATGTGTTTTCAAGGCACCGTGCGGCCACTCAGTTGTAGGGCATTGCCTCTGGCACGAGGGAACCTACTCCAAGGCTGGCAGTCCAAATGTTCCCTGGGCACTTCTGTGCCAGTTTGCCCCCAGAGCTCCTGTGCCAGGCAGGTGACAGCATCACATGAGGGGGTTGTGCTTCATTAATTCCCTTTTGCCCTCTCCCCCTCCTTCCATGACCAGCCCGAGGAGTCGTTACCTGAACCAGCTCCATCTCCGAGCAGAGAAGCTGCTGCACCTCAATCAGCTTTGAAGTCTCACTGCAGGGTCAGAGTGGGTGTCCAGTGCTGGAATAAAGGACAAAACAGTCAGAAATCCTGCCCTTGTACATCTATTTTCCATGAACTGGCCTGTCTCAGAGCCCAGGGTACGCTCAGACCCAGCTCTCAGCAGCTGCACGGTCATACCTGCACCCGATTTCATCCAAAGTAAACCCAGTTTCTCTGCAAACACCCCCTGAACTTTTCATGAGGATATTTTGTAGGGCAAAAGAGAAACACTCTTAAAATAGGAGCTGCTTAAAAAGTAAGAACTTCTAGTGCTTAAAAAAAAAAAAAGTCATCATCTTGAATGCTAATGGACATAATCTTCAACAGACCTCAGCCACACCACAGATTAATTTCAGTACAGAGATTATGTTAATATACAAAAAAAAAAAAATAAAAGAAGTTGTGATATTGAGTTAGATCAAAGATTTCTCATTTTAGTCACTGTCTTTGGCACTATGCAGTAATGCCTGTTTCAAAGTAAAGTCACTTGGGAGAATAAAGCACTGAGTTGAACAGTAATTATTACAGGGAAAGGCATGAAGTTTAGACCAGAGCATGGCTCGATCTTGATCTGACATTAGTTGCTTAAAGTAAGGGGTGTTTGATGAGGAATGACAAACTCCTCCCAAGGCCAGTGCTGCCTTGGGAGACTGGGCCCTTCTCCTTCCTAACCTGGGGAGGAGATTTGGCAGCAGGTCCTCATTTCACCAACATGATACAAGTCACTCCAGCTGAGGGTCCTTGAAGGAGTTGGGATTGTTCAGTGGTGGAACCACCATCCCTGGAATTGTTCAAACAACACCCAGATGTGGTGCTGAGGGACGTGGTTTAGTGCCCCTGCTCCCCCAGCAGACAAGCTCACTTTTTATTCAAGCCTACTTAAAGCTAAAACTAATATCTCCCTACAAACTTCCCTAAGCAGAGAAACACATAAAGGATGTGCTGCTCATCCTTTAAAAATGGGGAAAAAAAATAATCAAGAAGCTTCTTTGTGTTAAAGTTTGAAAGTAAAAAAACTCCTGTGAGAGAAGCACATCCACACTGCTCAGGAACCTGAGCCACACTCCCACGGTCCCAGGTTGCTTCTGTCAGTTCCCAGGGGTGGAGAGGCTGAGAAGGGACAATCACCAGCCACAACACTGAGCCTCAGCTCTTCAGGCAGAGCTCCCACCCCAACAGGGCTGTGCAGGGATCTCTGGATGCCCAAGTGTCCCAACAAAACATCTCTTTCCCAGAGAGGTGCAGCCTGTCCCCATCCCAGGGCAATACTTCCCTCTTCCCCACCTTCCAAGGTCATAAACTCCCAATCACACTTGCTTAAAAGGAATGCCAGCTGTGGGAGGACCTTATCAAATTAGAGAGCAATCACTTTGCCCCTGACAATATTGGTTAACGATGTCTGATGCCAGCTCTGGCTAATTAAAAACGAGCCACTCCGCTCAGGCAGAGCCTCATTCCAACCAGGCTTCTGGGATCTTCAACAACACAAGGAACGTGAACAGCCACCTGTGCGGGGATGGGACTCACGTGGCTTTCTGGGTTTGCCAGTTCTCAAGGTGTTGCTGGGGATTAAATGAAATGTTTTGTTGTACAGTCACAGCACAGCTCCGTGTTGTTCCCTCGCTTTTCCAGCAGCAGGAGCAACATTCCGATTGGGAGGCAGCGAAGAATCGCAGGAAAGACCCAAAAGCCCCAGATCTCTGCTCTCCCTCACAGGTGTGTTGCTCCTGCCAAGGCAGGCTGCTGCCATTTGATGTCTTCGCATTTGCATCCCCCTCAAGCTTCTCACCCTGGCTCTTTGCCAGTGAAAACAAAAGGAAATTGCAGCCAACAAGGTCCCGTTGTTAAGGCTTCGCTCTGGCTGCAAGGACAAGAATTCAACGTAGCAAGAATAATACATATGTTACAATTTCCCCATATTTTTCTCCTAGGAAATGCACGAGGAGAGTCTTGCTTCCCAGGGCAACAGTGTTATTTCCCAATTTTTCTTTTTGGAAGGCTCTCTGGATATTTGCTTTGCAATATGAAGTTTGTTTCTCCTCTGCCTTGCTCAGAAGTGTTGGGAGTTTTAATTAGCAGGTTTTCAGTCTTTTTGCCTCATTATAATAACAGACAAGAAATCACAGTTAAATTAGCAAAGTTTCTCTTCCAAATTGCTGTTGGGCAGAACTCAGAATGTTTTTAATATGTGTAATTACGTTCAAGGATCTTGTCAATCACTACATTAATACGAAACTCAAACACATTGGCTTCTCCTGCCAACCTTCCAGCACCACAGGGCACAAAATCCAGATGGCTTCTCATGAGCAACCCACCAAATAAATAAAAAAGCCCCACAGTGCTGCCTCAGAGATGTCCAAGCAGAAAAATTCCATGTTACTCCAACCCTCAGTTCAAAACAAATGCAGATTCAAGGTTCCTAATTGCATTTGAGACTTGAGCATCTTGCTATGACTTGCCAAAGAAATGTTGTTTGGAAAAGACGAAGAATCACTGGGGAATGGAAAAAGTAAGAAAATCATTGATACATGAACCTCCAAGTGTTATCTCATTGCTAAAAGTCTGAATATTAAATATAATTGTTGTTCCAAACATCTCTCTCTCACATGCTGGTTCCTAGTCGTGTCAATGGCACCACGGGATATATATGTATACATTAACTGAGATTGGCAGGATTTGGATTTTCACTTAAATTGCTTCTCTGTTGTTAGAGCTCATTTAATGGCTACAGGATTTCATTGGCAATTTAAAACAGAAGAGGCCTTTTCTCTGTTGATCTGCCTTTAGCACATCCCTCAGTGCTGTGGCTGTAGCTCTGCTGAGCAGCCCAGATGATGCATCTGCAACAAACCTTTTGCTGCCAAACTTCAGCTGCATCTACAGTTCCTTTATTTTTCCCCTTCAGTTCTAACAGAATAACCAAATACAGGGAAAACCGAGCAGTTACTGTGACAACTGTTTATCACACACCCAGCAGCACACGCAGCTTCTCACTCTATCACTGCTCTGCATTATTTACAAACTAGTCACTTAATAAGTGTGTCCAAAATAACAACATAGTAGGGGGTTTGAAACCGTTCTAGTTTTGAAAATACAGCAGTTGCTGTTCTGTTCAGTGACAGACAAGGGCAGGAATGGGAAAGGGCTGAGCACCGCCTTTTCTCCCACTGATTTACCATCCTGCCTGCAGCAATGGCTGATACCTGGATGCCACAGAGAACAGACAAAAATATATGTTTATATATGTTTGCTGCTGCCTCTGGCTAAATGTATAATGGTATTTCACAGAGGAAAACTTCTCTTTCACAGGGCTTAGAAAGGTAGCTAAGAAAAAGGGATATCTACATTAACATATACTTTAAAAATATAAAACTAAAAGCACTTCTGTAAATTCCTGATTATTCCAATGTGATTATTTATTTTTAATAAGTCAGAATAGTCACAGACTGAACTTTCATCCTGAGATACTAAGAGAATTTAAGGGAGGCATATGCAGAGGTGCTGAGAGCAGATTTCCTCTGCTGCATGTCCTGCTCTGGGGAAGTTCAGACCTTGGGGGGGGAAGGAAGGGCAGGACCCGTTTTGGGATGGAACAGGCTGAGCTGGTCAGAGGGTTGGAGGTTCCTAAA
Source organism: Pitta sordida (assembly GCA_013390025.1). Taxonomy (NCBI): domain Eukaryota; kingdom Metazoa; phylum Chordata; class Aves; order Passeriformes; family Pittidae; genus Pitta; species Pitta sordida. The sequence goes on from WEKX01000898.1 coordinate 18,544, forward strand.
CATACCCACGAGTCACGGGCTACAAAACTTCTGCTGGTTGGGGAGAAATTACAAACTTGCAGGATGGAAAGTGCCAGAACTTTTTTGGCCCCAGGAAAGGCTTTTTGCAGGGAAGGGGTTCCCAAGGTTTTGGCAGGGGGTGATGTGCTTTCCTGCTTTTAAAAGAAGTCTTCTTCCCCTCCCTTGAGGCTGCAAACCAGACTTTAGAAAACAGGCATCCAGCACCTCAGACTGACAACTGAGTGCTTGAACCTCGTCACAATATAAACCCTGAGTACTTCACAGCCAGAGGAAAATAAAGCCATTAATGCAGCCAAGGGCTGGAGATGCATTAGCTGCACTCGAGGGAGGGCTCACACTGCACATCTCGAGCACCCGCCACAGCAGATGGAAAAGTGGCTTGAGAAGGGCTTTGACAAGCAGGTCTCTGCTCTCTGTTCCATTTAGGAGAGCTCTGAATCACACAGGCACGACAATAAAGAGGCTCCTACCCTCCAGAAGCACTAAAGGAGCCCAGGCTGCCGGGAGCTTTTCCTGCTTCAAGTAGCACTTGCAGAGGCTCCCACAGGCAGCTCTGCACCAGCCCACCCCAATCCAGCACACGCTTCCAGAGGGCCCCAGAGCTGTCTGTGCACTCAGGGATACTTGTGAGAAGTAATTAATTCAGAGAGTGAAGGGACCCAGCCTGACACGATGTTTCCTCCACAAGGAGCAGCTCCTCAGCTCAGGCTCTGCAAGCCACTTTTACTTACCTGCTACAAACCTCTGCTACATCGAATGAATTAATTCTTTCCTTACAGAGAAATAGGTTGGACTCGATGACCAAAATGGTCTTTCCCAACCTTGTTAATTCTGTGGTTCTGGGACATGGTTTGAGGAACCAGGAAAATACAAAGTAACCATCATCTATCTTGGTTCAAGTATAAAATTTAGAGGTTTAAATCTCAAATTAATTGTTTCATGAAAAGAAAACAGAGCTTTGTAACTATTCATGTGATGCTGCAAAATTGAGTCACCAGCCCTGCGGGGATTTAAAGGACTTGGGGACATGGCTCAGTGATGGCCTTGGCAATGCTGGGGAGCAGTTGGACTAGATCATCTCAAAACTCCTTTCCAACCTAAACAATTCCATGATTGCCACCCACAGCTGAAGTGAGCAGCAGGAGAACAGCCAGGTTCCCTCCATTCCTCCAGGAGCTGGAGAATCCTGGAGCCCTTGGCAGGTTCTGCATCAGCGCTGGAACGTGTCGTGCAGTTGGCATCTCATTTTGACAGCGAAGGAGAAGAGCAGCACTGTATTATCACTTGAGAGGGGCCCATAAAGAGCATATTGCTAAGAGGTTTCTTGTTAGTACATAGTAGAGAGCTGGAGATTTTATGATTCATCATCCCCTCTTTGGAAAACTTGCAGAGTATGGAAACAGCACAAACACAATTGCAGCAGCCACGAAACACTGTGCCTTTGCACATTAGCTTTGCTGGGCAGTAATAATCATCTCCATTTATTTTATTTAATCCTTTAAGTGCACAAATGTAAAATGCTTCTGGTAAGTACCAAGAGGATAAATGAGGTTAAAACATTCATGGGCAGCGGAGTCAAGTCAGGCTTACACTGATGTTTTGTACCTCTGTCCTTTTTGCCAGAACCATTACTAAGCAATCAGCTTTAAACATTTCAGACCTCGGTGGCAGGGCTTGTGCGTAAAACCTCTGCCTGCTTTTAGGGAAATCCAGCTCTTCACGATAAAAGAGCTGCACAGGAAAGATAAAATGTAATAAATACACCTCGCTGAAGCATAATTGCACTGGAATTAGGAGGAAACCTCAGGGTTTTTTGAAAAGAGACTGATTGTCTCAGAGCCCTTGAAGAACAAATCAGTTCTGACCTGCAAAGCTCCCTGGATCCCAGGCAGCACAGCTCCAAACCCCAGGTCTGTGTGGAGCAAGGGATGGGAGAGAGAACTACACTTGAATGAGGGGGTAAAAGGGAAGGAGAGGCTGGAGGAGAGGGAACACCCAGGCTCCACTTCCTCCTCTTCCTCAGCCACAGCCAAAAGGGCAGCCCAGGCCTCCACGAGTTTTTAAGCTCAAATACTCCAATTCCTTTCTTTTGCCATCTTCATTTAAATTTACAGTATGAAAACCAGGAGTAATTTAACAGTAGGAAAGGCAAAGATGAAACAAAAGCCTGGAAATCTTGGCAGCCTCTTTGAAATGTCACAACTCTCTTTAACATCATCTTTGTTTTCGCAGGCAAATTACAAGTCCAGGTTCAGAAGTGTTTTTGTTCTGCCATTCTGCTGTGACAGTGTCTGCTGGCAGCCTCTAATTCATTCAGGAAAATCCACAACAGCAGTGAAGAGGAGGAAATGACAACAGCTTTGTGCAACTCCTCTTCCCTCCCTGCCAGGCAGCAGCAAACACTGACTTGCAGTGTAAAGAGGGTTTAGGACTTCTTAAGCTTTTCTTGACACTCTTCAGGCTCTTGTCTGTGCCTCTGGATTTTTTTTCCTGCAGATGATCCACAGTTGAATCACCACAAAGTCTCTGCTTCACCTCTCAGCTCGTCTCACCTGACAGACTCCTGTGTCTGATCAGTCCAGATAGAAAAGGCAAATGAGATGCACAATAATTAACAGAGAAGATCTGGGCTGCTCCTGTAGCCAAGATTAATTCAATGCATTTTCAGAACCCTCGGGGATATAGATTCTGGGAGCCTGATCTATGGTTATTATTCTTTTAACAGAAAATAGATTTACCCAATTTACAATCCGTTCTGATGGTGGGAGGAGGAATTTAATTCTTATTTTTTTTTCTTTTGATAAATATACTGCAACTTTTCTATAATCCCTATTAATCTGATCTCCTAGGGAAAAAATTTGCTGATCCATCATCTTGTGGCAGCCTTAATTCCCTTAGTGCCTCCAGGCAGGAGAAATGGATTTCCTCACACTAACCTCTTACGCCTCCAAAACCTCCAGGTGAAAACTCTCCAAGGAACTCACCCCTTTTCCATGGGAAAGCAAATGGAGCTGTGGGGAAGGACTGCCCAGATTCCTGAAGCATTCCCATGGGAAAGCTGAGGCCCTGCAGGTTCCTCCCTCCCCGGCTGCAGACACAGACACCATTCAACACTCCCCTATTCGGAAGCAACAGGGAAAGAACATCTGTTGAAAAATAAATGCAGGACTAATTATATGTGATTGAGGACTCGAGGCTGCTATTTTTAGCCCTGCATTAAAAAGATTTGATGAATCAAAGGTTTGTGCTCAGCATTTTGATCTAAAAGAGGAGCAGAGTATTGACCGGTGGAGATGGAGCCCCGAGGTGCAGCAGTGATGCTGTGTCCTGCTGGGAAGCTGAGCATCCATCAGCGTCTGGCCACATGGAATGGAACCAGCCATTCGTTTCAATAAGAAAATATCTATTTTTTCCTCTCCAGGAGGAGCGGGAGCAGGTGAAAACCAAGGCTCTTTTCATTATCAGGTTCATCCTGCTGGGGAAGATCCAAGAGCACGTTTTGGTGGCACATCTGAGGACGCGCATCAAAGGGCCGGCAAACGTCCTCTGAAAGGCAGACAGATCCCACAGGAGGACTCCTGGGTTCTGCCAGCCTCTGATCCCACGTCCCTGCAATGATGTCATTGGCAGAGAATCACAAGAAAACCTTGACAGAATTGTTTTTCATCTGCTGCATTAAAAAGTAGCTGGAGTCCGTGGAGATTTGAAAAGGGCCATAAATAGAGGGAGGGCGAAGCTGCAGCGAGAGCTTGGCAGGTCGGATCCCCCCCTCCAGGAAATTGCGTGTTTAAAGAACAATATGGAGACATAAAAGGGAGATGGACTCCACTCTGGTGGCTGCCAAGAGAGCCATCAATGCCCAAAGTACACACATTTGCTGGAGTGATGGGACTGCTTTCAGTGCCAGGCTCCTGAAGCAGGTGGGACCCAGCCCTGTGCCCGTGGGTGCAGTGCCCAGGGGTTCCCTGCAGAAATAGCTGGGAAATGGCTCTTTGGGGTAATGTACAGCCAGGAAGGTTTGGAGGGAGCAGCACGAGTTCCCCACATCACCCAGGGCTGGGAGAGGCCAATGGAGCTGCTCGTCCTGCAGCATCAACCCTCGAAACCCAAGAGCTGCTTCAAAACCGAGGGGAGAGCGAGTAATGTGCAATCAGAAGGAAAGCTGTTTTTCACACTTATTGCCCTTGAATTGGCAGAGTGAGACATCATGTTTTATATTAACTTCATAATAATTACAGTTATTACTGAATTCATGTATACCAAAGAGGTTACAGCTCCCTAGGAAAGCTCATAATATTATTAATGGCTACGCCAGTCCATTGGCAGTATCGTGTAACAAGCTAATTCAACCATTTTGATATTAAATAGCATACCTCCAAAAAAATGCATGGATTTGTGCCTGGTTGCTGGGAGCAATGGCAGTGACACACATCTGGCACGCACAAGATTATCCTTTGGAAAAAAAAAATATACTTTATAAAGCACCAGCAGCACAACCCGAGAGCAGTAAAAAGTGCTGCCTTTATTTAAAGCAGTGAAAATAAATCTAAAGATTTTTAATACAGAGGAGTGCTGTGAGAAATTAATGAATTGTAGCTGTCTGTGGAAAACCAATGGGAAGGAAGATTTTTGCCTGCAAGAGAAAAATAAGGAATTCACCCATCCTTTCCACACGATTAATTGTGGAGATTTAATTTCTCTGGGCATGTGTTCACATCGGCAAACAAACTTTTCCATCAGATTAGAAGAGGTGACCCATCTCCAGAGCAGCTGTTGTTGTTGCTTAAAGACCTGGAGAGTGGCTAAAGAAGTCAGAAAAGGTCGACTCTGCAGCAGAAGGCTGGAAGAGGACAGCAGAGGATTCCTGATACAAAGAAAAACGTGGGTGCTCAAAGATTTGGGAAGTTCCATCTCATCCCATCTGCCCTGCATGGATGACGGAGCAGGAATTCAGTTTTGTGTGTGGTGTCAAAGTGGCATAAACTCAGATTGGGCCTATAACCTCCCATTGATTTTTTACTGTAAATCTAATACTTGAAGGCTGCCATCAAATGAATTTTTGCACATAAAACCAAACCTACATGACAGGAGTAAAAATCAGACAAGCAGGTCTATTCCAGGACTGTTACAATTTCCTCCATAATGTCAGACTATAGCAACACACACATCTTTCAAAACAATTAAATTGCTATTAAACTTTCTGCCCATCTTCGTAAATTAACCTCTCTTTCATCTCGGCTTTTGATTTAGCAGGAAATAATTTTTGGAGCACTTTCCAGACTCCTTCCATTAGGCGTTTGGGCTGTGGTCAATAAGCCTGAGTTAATTACCTGCCTAAACAGATCAGCCTGTTGTACAAACTGGTGCCTCCTCTGGACTGCAAACACTGGTTTTCCTTCCTCTTCAAGGTGAAGCTAAACCCGCCCAGAACAAGCCCTGTAGAAGTTCCAGCTACAATTTGAACTTTGTTTTTCCCATGCAGGGCTCAGGACTGGCAGCCCTTGGCCATGAGGACTTGTGAGAGCCATTGAGCTCATCCCAGTTGTCGAGTTTTCCATAACCTGGAGAACCTTTGCATCCCGCAGAGCAGGAGGGTGAGTGGAGCTGTGCCACATGCTGTGGTCAGCACCAGGACTAACCAACAGATCAATGGGCTTATTTTGGAACCTGCATCCTGCAATCTCACCTCTGACAAGCTGTGGAAGATCTGATGCTGCTGTGCTTGCTTACTTTACTGCTAATAAATATTTTGTTCTAGATTCCCATCTGAATTTTTGCTTTTATTTTCATACATTCACATCTTCAGCCGCAAACCAGCAGCCCACGTGTTCAGCCTGAGCAATCAGGGGGATGAAGCAGCACCAAGGACATTCTTTTGTATTTAACATGAGTTTTTTCACATGAAAACCCTGGCCCACAACCAGACAAGGTTGTGGCCAAGCCAGGTGAACCCTCATTTATCCAGTATCAACAAACCCCTAATTGAGAGATCAAGTGGGAACCTGCCTCTTCACGCACCATTTGGAGAGCTGACAAAGGCACCTGTAGGGGCTGGAAAATAAGTTCTGCCTCATTACGAAAGAAATTGCATCTAAATGAAAAACAACATATAATAAGAGCTCTAAAATGCCTGCAAAGTGCTGCCAAGCAGACAGGTAATGCAGTGATATATAGCACACCCCATGCCTTTGACAAGGGTCACCCTTAATTATGCAGCAATTGAAGGAGCTGAACTCATTTCTCCAAAGACTTGAATGTTTTTTATCACAATGTGCGAATTCCAGGGCAGAGACTTAACTGGCCAGCCCCTAAGAATTGCATCACTTTGCTAGATTAGAACCTAAATAATCACATGTACAGCAAAGCACAGGCACATTTTTTCTGCTAATACGTACTTTGCAAAGACTTCCAAGTCAGGATACCCTTCAAACATTGCCCTCCCCTTCTGTTTGGGTGTTTTAAAATGTTAATGGCCTAAACTGCCAAGGATTTATTAAATCTGGAGAAGGCTGGGTTGGAGCATCTCTGGCTCTGCAGAGGGAGGACATTGCAGCACCGCAGAGCCCCCGTGGTCCCTCCCTGCAACAAACCCCAGGGGCTCCTCACGTAGAAGAAGGAGAAATAGATGGTTTGGTGTGGGGAGAGTTGTGCAATGCACTCCAGCCATAAATTTTATCAGCTTTTGCTGAAAAATAGGCACTTTATAGTGACTTATGTAATCACTTCTCTATTACTCAAAGGCTGGACTTGGAGCTTGTTGCCAACCTTAATGGTCCTAAAATTCCACAAGTAAATTTGATCTTCCTACACCTCCTTTATGTGTAATTCAGACATTATTAATATGGGGTTTTTTAAAGTATCTAATCCAGTTGTGTACACCCAGGAGCAAATCCAGCTGCTGAGGAGACCTGGCTAACCTGGATTTTTCCAGCTGTTCTGGTGGAGTGCCTGGGGTCTGGGACTGGTGCTGAGCAGGGGAAAGGCTCTTCCCACTTGCCGCAGTCTTTCATAAACCTGAGGGAATTCAGCCAACCCTGTGCCACTTTCTGGGCTGCAAAATGAGATCAGGATAATAAAATACATCCTGGAAGGAGACAATAATGGTAAAATGATGTTTTGACACAGAGGCCATATAGGGTTGATGGGAATAAATGAACAAAGTAGATGATCGAGGAGGTGCTGGAAAAAAATCATCTCAATCAGCTGATTAGGCTCCTATTGAGCAGATCCCTGACAACGTGATAGATTTCATAAAATAAATCCCTGGGCTGTCTTGGTTTATCCCCATGCTTCTCTGCTTTCTTTCCTTTAGGATCACATGATCATTTTCCCCTCCTTTTAGAGGGCTGTTTCCATTGTGTCCCAACAGTGCAAATGCCAAACTCTGCAGACAAAGTTCTGGAGTTTTGAGGTCACCTGAACACGGAGACGCTGCAGCAGCCAAGGAGGGGCAGCTCAGACCAGGTAACCTACGGAGTTTTGTGGGAGATGCTCCTCCCAGGGGATGGTGGTGTCACAATCCCACATTTCTGTGAGCACAGGGTGACCTTGAGGGTCCTTGTGACAAACCCCTGCGTGCTGGGAGTGCCCAACTCTCCTTCCTCAACCCCTCTCCCCTTCCCAGCAGCTGCATCCTCACCCACCAAGGGCCCCAGTGGTCCCACACCTGCAGCCCCACCATCATCCCCACCACTCCCCAGTGCCCCTGCCCTGCCTGTCCTGGGGCACAGACACCCAAGACTGGGGCCCAAAGAGGTTTTACCTCCCCTCAGCTCTTCCTGAGGATCTGCTGGTGCGCTGTTGGCGTTGGCACCCGTGCCAGCCCACTGCAGAACAACACCTCAGTGCAAGATTAATGAACAGAGGGGAACATTGGCTGCAATTAAAAAGCAAAGGTACAAGATGCTGCTGTTGCAGGAAGGAGAACCACCCTTAGCACTGAGATCTGTATTATTTAATAATGCACATTAAATTATTACAGACTTTTTCAAAAGCTGACTCTGCTCCACGTGCCCTGATGTAAATCTGTTGCCAAATCAGGATAATCCTCCAACCCATTTCTTCAACTCTTTTTTTATTCTCTTCACATGTTTCTCTGTAGTCTCAACACACTCAGCAAAGCACCAGTTTGTGTCACATTACCCCAACATCCTGTGATTCACTTCTGGTTTCGTAATACTCCGGAAAAGCTGAGAAAACCAAGGGAAAGGCAAAGCCTAAGACAGAAAGGTCACCCCAAGGCCAATGGGGCACTGGGGCATCGTGTCAGCAATCAAGTGGCACAAACACCCTGTTCCAGCTCAGCAGACCCAGGGAAATGGATTTCTCATGGACTAAACCAAGGGAATGGGGAAATGTTTTGAATTAACTTAAAAAACATTATGTTTTCTTTCAAAATTGAACATCCCCTAGTGTTTGCTTATAATTTTTATATTGAGTTGATTTTTAATCTAAGCAAAATACTGGGTCATTTTTCAGGGGATAACATTTTCAAACTAAATCTTACTAACATTAAAAAATTGCTGTTTCATACCTTAAAATGTAGATGTTGCATTTACTAGACACCAACAGCAAACATTTTGACTTTGTGAAAAACATTTTTGGGGCGTTTTTATGTGCTGAAACCCTTTGACAAATGCAACAGGAATTCACAAGTGCTTTCAGCTGATTCAGCCCTGCAGGGTTTTTTTTTTTCCCCTCAAATAAAACATTCAGCTGCAATAGATTCCCCAACTCTAATGTTTGTCCTGTGCCTAAGGGTGAATTTTCGCTCTGTGTGAATAACAATGCGGCGCAGACAAGATCAATAAACCTCATATTTCATTTTATTCACTGTCGTGTTCCAAGCGAACCTGGCGCTCAGCTGTGGCTTCACCGCCCGGCGCTCACAATGTGTCTTTAATGCTGTTGGAACAAGGAGCAAATTGCCTTTTAAATCCTGGTTATACCCCAAATTTGATGGTGAGCCCAGAGAATGGTCGGAGCGTACAAGGGGTGGGTGTGAACGTGGGCTCAGCCCCTGTGGGAGCCCAGTTTGGACACTGGGAGCTCTGTCACCCCTGGGCACGGGCGCAGCTCCCTGTGCTCACATGGCATTGATGCCAGCAGCTCCCCTTCCCCTCACAGCTGAGCCAAGAGAGGAATAACAGGGCTGTGTTCTGGTTATTTCTCCATAGGGAGAGCCCAAGGAGCTCCTCCGGGGACAGGACACACCCCCAGGGCTGGCAGAGGGATGAGGGCACTGCAGACCCTCGTGGGCAAGACCTGCCCCAGGATCACAAAGGTTGGACAAGACCTACAAAACCATCAGGTGCAGCTTTTGACTGAATCCCACTGGAACGTATCCCACAGGGAGTAATTGCCAGAGCATTTACCTGCCTCATTCAGACAAGGCTGTCCCCACCACAGAGTTCAACACCTTTCTTTGGTAATTAAAAAACCACCAGACCAAACCCTCCACAGAAGAGCCCTCACATTCTTTTCCTTAACTTTTTCCAACCCTGGATTACCTCCATCTGCCCATCTCATTTCCCATCTTCAGACTGCTTCCCTTCCCTTATCACAGCTGTAAACATATATCACATTTAAATAATCATATTTACATTGCAAATGAAGAATGACTACATCTGGGAGGAGGTTACCCCATTTTCCTCGGTTATTTTTTCATCTGTGAGCTGTGATGGAGGCTGGTACATCAGGGTTCAGAGGCAGAACCTGAGCACAGCAACCAGCCAAGGAAAGGGGAGATGCCAAACATCAATTTTTGCTTCGCCACAGAAAGGTTTTGGGATGATGCAATGCTGATGGGGAACGCTGAGGAACTGGTAATATGTTGGCCAGGTTACAAAAATGTTTGGGTGATTAGCTCCTGAAAGGAGAGATCAATCTGCCAGAGAGAAATAATTGTGGGTTCATTTTGTTACATGCTCTGTGCTGCATTTGATGACTAATTTTCAGCCTCTAATAAGAGAAGGTTATCTTTAAATCATGTAAATGTTAAAAGCTTAGATTTTATGTGATGCTGAACTGCCCACACGAGAAGGCGAAATACTTGTATTGCCATGTTTATCTGTTTTTATCCACGTTGAGAAGAAAATACTCTGCTTTAAAAATACACTGTGACTTCTTTGATTTCCTAAATAGATTTATAATTATCTCAAAATTGAACACACTCAGCTTTAGTCCAACTAATTGCCAGGCGCTGTCCTTTGCAGGAAGTGCAGGTTTTCACTGGGCTCCTCGGATGCAGGAAATGAGGAGGAATGAAATAAATCAGTGCAGGTTTCTGTGTAGCTGTGGGGGTGAGGGCACACACCCAGTCAGGCACTGAAAATACTGGGCTGGGTGTTTTTTCCTCTGACCTGACCGGGAAAAATTTAGGATTGCACTCGACAAAGCTGGAGCAAATACATTGGAGAAAAACTGCAGCTCCTCAGGGTGTTCCTGCATTGGCTTTTCTCTCTGGGATCAGCTAAAAGCAATACAAGGTCCTGCTCCTGCAGCATGTCTTTCCCTGAGGTGTTGCTATGCCCAAAACCATTAACCAAACCTCTCGCACTCTGAATATCTTTTTATGCTCGTGATAACATCCTTGTACAGGCATAAATTAGTACTTTAAAAGGCTTTTCCACCAAGACATTTAATATTGGTACAGAGAAGGGGAGGAGAAAACAACAAACTTCTAGGGCATCATCTTGAACTTCTGAGAATTTAATTCTTTCTACAGTTTTAGGTCAGGGCTGTGTCTCCCTGCCTGTCCCATTACACTGAGCTCTTCCACCTGAAGAGTGGAAAAACTGACACTGAGCAACATCACCTTCCTGCAGGAACAAGGAACATGAACTTCTACTGTGAATGAACAAAAGGAAAAGCAGGAACAGCTCACTACCCATCCTCTCCCTGCACCAACCTTCACACCCAGTTCATTTGGAGCTGGGTCTGCACTTCACTCCAGAGGACATCCCAAATTTCTAAAAATTCATCATTATCAGAGCTGTAATTTATGCAAACCTCCCCTGCAGACTGTGGGGGACACACAGGCACCTCCAGAGTATAATTGAAAGAATAAAACCCAAGACTGGGGCTGCTGCTGGGAGTCACCAGCCCAAAGAGTTTCTTGCCACTGGTGAGACCGAAAGCAAACAGGATCTGACAGAGACAGAGAGAACAAGATGCTAAAACCGACAGGATCAATCTGAACCAATTTCCACAGCACCAGCACATCCTGAACCTCTGTTAGGATCCAGATCCTGACCCATCACACAAACCCAGGGGTCACCCAGGATATCAAAATTCTGGGTTCGCCCCAGCAAAGGGGCAGAAAAATTGAAGATCAGGGGAAGAAAAGCCAAAATTGTTCCCAGATAATTCTGGCCCTGCTTGGGAAGGGAAGAGCTGATCTTCCTGGAAGATATCCCACATCAGTGTCACAGCCCAGGTTAATCTGATCTCTCTGTGCTTTTCTGAACTTCTCCCAAACATTTTTTTTTCCTGCAGTGTAAGGTTTAATCCTCCAGTCCAAAGGCTCACAGCCAGCTGCTTGCATGCCAGGTTTAGGAATAATTTGTGTAATTTTCATAACCCAGGAGAACGTTTTTAGCTTGTCCCCAAAAGAAATTGAGCAAAATAACTACAAGGTAGAATAAAATAGCGTCAGCACCCTTTGATTCTGCAAAATCTGGGGAAATAAAGCTCCTCTGTTTAAACAGCACTCAGTGCTGTTAAATGAAACACACTGACAAAGGTTTCCTGAGAACAAAAGTGAAGAATCTTGTCTACAAGAAATGAGTTTAGATCCAGGGCTGTTGCAGAGCCTCAGTGTCTCAGTGACACCGTTCAGCAGTGGCATTTCTGGAGCCAGGAGTCAGCCAGCAGAGATGGCAACAGCCAATTTGTGGCTTGTTAGAGCTCACACTTGTTTATTGCCATGGAAGGAGACCAGACACTGAGCTAAGAAACTGGGGGGGAAATTGCTTAAGCCAACAGTGTCTTGTGAAGAAAATCGTTTGACTCTGGTGTTTGTGCCCCAAACTGCAGCGATAACCCCTGGTGGGAGGACTAGCACTGCTGAGGATGAACTGGGGATGAGCAGCTCCTCCAGCAGAGACCCGGTTTATTGTTAATTTAAAGATCACACTGGACACTTAAGTGACTTTTATCACAGAATATTTTAAAAAGAACAACGTTTTCTGACATAAACGCCTCTGCTAATGACAAAGACCAGAGGAAGCTTGTGGCCAAAGAATAAATGTTTTTTGAAAGCTTAGCAACAGCTCATGCTCTGAATGTCACCATCCTCCTGGGAAGGCTGCTGCTGTACTGTCAGGATTAGGTGAAATTATCCTGAGTCCTGTTTGCAATTTTTTGTAGCTGTGCGTCTTATCTTCCTGTCTGAAGGTCAGATGAGAATTCTCCATCCCTGCTTTTGTTCCTGAAGAGAGGCTGTGATTAAAAGTCAGGAAGTGCTAATTATGATTATTTATGCTTAATAGTTTTTTGTTGTTATTATGTGAAAAGCCCTGGAATTTAACTCAGTGCAGAGAAAAAGGTTCATTTTGCAGCCCTGAGCAGAGCTCAGTCCATGGGCCAAAGTCTTCTTGTCTGCTCTGACACCCCCCTGCAGTAGCTGCTAATGCCAGATCTGGATTTCCATGGAAGTGAGCTGGAACAGGTGCTGGGCCAATGGAAAGAGTGATCCTGTAACATGAGTCATCCCTGGAAAATGCTATTTTTATAAAACCATTTTGTGTGTGCACCAAACATCTCATTAGCACAGAGCACCATGAACCAGCCTCGTCCTGAGTGGGTTCTCCCCCACATCCCTTGGCAGAGGTGGGACAGGCAGGGCACGACCCAGCACTTACAGACCATGTGGAGGCTCAAACAAACATAATTCAGTTCATATTTTCAAGCTTCTTAAATTAATGAGGGCAAGGAACAAGATTTAAGTGAAAGTTGGGAAGCTGAGCTCCATCTGTGCTCTCAGATTCAGATTTCTCAAAACCTCTACCATGGGTAGCTTGGGGGGTTCTGGTGGTCTCTGCACCATCCTGAGCTATCAGTGGGTGAGCAGAACTGCATTTCTGCTCTTATTGCTGCTGCTTTGGCTGCCAGTGGTCACAGAAGTGATGATGAGGTGCACTGTTCTTTCTGGGAAGGACCTGGACACCATCCTGTGCCATGGGATGACACTGAGCAAGGAGATGGGACCAGATGATCCCACCAGTGGTGGCTTGTAACCTGTAGCTCTGCATCACTTATCTGCTCTCCACATGCCTTTCCAGATTCGTTGTGACATTCCATATCTGGATGTTGACAAAGAGACACAAGAATATGAACCCAGAGCTGGCCCAGTGGGCAGCTGAGCTAAATGATAAATCCATTGGTTTAGACAACACTCCAGCATTAATTAAAACCCAAAGTACTGTTTCTTTCATTATTTCCTCTTGTTGTTTAGAAGTGTGTTTGTTTTCCCTAGCAGCAGTTTGTTTTTGCAGACCTGGTTCTCCTGCAGGGTCCCCCCAGTACATCCACAGTGTGCAGAGCACTGGCCTCCCTCACGCTGTGAGCCACCAGGAATTTTAAATGAACATTTTTCACGGGTCTGTTTGCACTAGATTAATAAGTAAATAATCATAACCACGCTCTCCTCATGCAAAGGAAGGGCTGTAGCTCATTCCACCCAGCTGCCTCAAGAGCCCTGCAGCAGAAAAGCTTCACATCAGCAGCAGGTCCCAACTCCACGTGACAACTTTTGTTGTCAGCTGGGTCCAAAATCCCCATTTTAACAGGGGCTGGGATCCTACAGAGTCAGCCCCTGGCTACAGCCCAGAGAAGCACTTAGTGCCTGTTTACTCCATGCACGGGAACAGCCCCTCGACTTGCTGGGCCTTCAGGATTTTCATCTTAAACATGGGCTTAAACATTTCTGAACACTCCAAAAAGAGCCAGCACCTTGCAGGGCTGAGGGCTCAGGGTCAGCTCTGCCTGACCCCAGGGCACAGCCCTGCTCCGGGTCCTCGTGCCATGGGCCAAATCACCCCCAGCCATTCCCACTAAATCATCTCCCAGTAGGACTCCTGCAAATAAGCAATCACAGTAACTCAGCCAGCAGATTTAGCCCTACCTTTCTCGGCATGTTTGAGTGCTTTAGATGATTTATCTGCTCAGAAAAGGATTATTTTTGAGCCTCCCTCTGCCAAAAAAACGTAAGCCTTATCAAATGGAAATCAGAATCTATTCTTCGGATCAGCAGCTTGGATCATGGCTCAGGTGGAAAGGAGGTCATGGAAAATGCAGCCTTTTCATGAATATTTGCCTTGCTTTTCATTAAGCTTTACACCTGAGAGGCTGATCCTGAACAGTGTTCTCTGTTTGCAGCCAGGGAATAAGGCACAGTCTTATTTGGACCTCTAATATATAGATAATACATTCATTCCTTTCTTCCTGCTGCTGTTTGTAACAGGAATAAAGGAATTGTCAGATCCAAATTTCTAGTTATCTGTGTCACAGAATAGTTTAACCCTCAGCTTCCTCATGCAGATGAAGGTCCTACCTCAGACAATGGACCTTTGCAGCAAATAAAGTCTGGGAGAAAGGTTCTTTAACACTTTGAAAGCTGAGAAAAAGAGGAATTTTATCTGCCTCCATTTTTGTCATTGGCAGAAATAAAGAGCTGCTTCCCTGGAGCCGAGAAACTGGACCATGTCTGCAAACCCAGAGTTCTCCAAGTGAGAAGTGGCACAAAATTGAACTGTTTTATCAATACCAAAGCCATCATTTGGATTGAACTGCATTCAAATGCTATTACATGGATTTATTGTTTGCCATTTAAACTTTCCCTGTGTTCCTATTTAAGGTGGTTGCATTATGTCCCACTACATCATTCCAGATCTTGCTTTTTGCACGTTATTCCTTGTACACGGCGTTAGAAAATACATTATCTAAGCATTCAGCTGCAATGATAAAAGTTATCTTATCTAATTTAAAAGAGGAGCCAGTGCAATTTGTTTCTGGGTGAACAATATGAATTTTCATTCCACAAGGCTTCCTGGGCAGAAACACATGCACAGGGATTTTGAAAAAACAAATTCTTTTGATTTGCCAGCTTCTCACCTAATACCAAATCAGAATTACTAACCAGGTTGACCCTGAATTTTACTATGAGCAAACCCAGTTGTATTTAACAAGATGTGCCAATATGTCCTGATTTACCGCCCCCTCTCCCTATAACAGAAGTGAAATTGTTCGACCCCAATAAAGTTTGCATATTTGGTGACATGACACATTTCCTGAGGAGACATAAAAACCCAACAGTTGTATCTTTTTACACTATAAGCACCTCCTGCTCAGCGAGATGTTTGCATAAATATCCCTTTTGAGCTCCTTGAGAGGCTTAGATGAGAGATTTTCCATTCATGAAGAGCTTCCTTTAGCCCTGGACTATCCAAAAATACTAACTGAATTTACTTTCAAGCTCTCAGCTACTGCTGCTGCTGTGAGCAAGTTTAAATTAATGCATTAACAAAAGCTTCCTTTCTCTATCAAAGGTCTGTACTGAGGATTACGATCTGAATTCCAGGTTAGCCCTTAATGACACACACAGGCACCTTCCCTTTAGCTGGGAAACTACATCCTGCTAGAGCAAGGCAGAAATAATGATCTTACTGGATTCAGCACTAAAAAAAAAAAAAGATTAAGCTTGAATTCTAGTTATAGAATTTGACTGCAGGTAAAGTCATTTTTAATCTGTTCCAAGATAAAAGAATACATTAGAATTCTATTAGAATTCTCATCTATAGAGGAGTTTGGGGCTAAATCCACCTCTGCTTGGTGGGTTTTTTCACTCAGCAATGAGTTGGGACCATCCCCTCCCGCCCATGAGGGAAGAGTGTGAAAAGCCTGCTCATGTCTGGGGGTCCAGCTCACCTGGGAGCTCCACTGCACCAAACCTGCACATGGGTCTGGCCACAGGAGCAGCCCCACACCTGCTCCTCCAAACCCTCCACACCCTTCAAATCACAATGCAAAAACCAGAGAAATTCCAGCCTTCACCTCCCCTACACACATCAAACCTCCAGGATCTGACTGTTGGGTTCAGTCCTTGTCTGCTCCAGGCAAACAGAGCGAGGAGGCTCCAACCCTCTTGTCACCTGCTGTGACTGAGCCTCTCACCCAGCTCTGCCCTGGATGAACCAACCACAACCTTCCCCAGCCCCTGGGAAGCGCCTCCTTCCCTCACCAAGGGTTTCTCTGGGGCTGCTCTCCTGGCTCTGAACACATTCCCACATATGCCTCATCAACCCCCCAACAGAAAATAAACACGGGCTCCCTTCCAGAAGAGGAAGTTCACTGAAGAGATTTCATCTTAGGGGAAAAAGAAGAAAAGGCAAGAAAAGCTTTCCATAAAAAGTTTTGCAGCAGTAAAACGCTTCTTTCAGGCCCTGGTTCTTCTCTCCTTCCCTGTCCTTGTGCAGCTGCCTCACCCCAGCCCAGGCTCCTCCCACTGCTTTTTATCCAGAAATGCACTTTTTGAGATGTTTACTTTAGTGTTTCTTGACTCGAATTCAAGAGGCATCCAGGGCTCTCCAAGCACTGCAGTAGAAGTATGTAAATTTTAGAATGGGTTGGAAATTCAGGACTAACCTTGCAGATGCAGCTCCCAAACCACCAGTCCCTGGTGTGATGGGTGAGCACTGGTGGTGAATGTGATGCCCAGGCAGCAGATCCTTTCAGCACGAGCCAGAAGTGAGCCATTGCATCTAATTCAAATAAGTCACACAGCCACCATAATCCAATTAACTCTTCATCCTGCCAGGCTGGGCTGTGCCAGCTCAGCACCCACTGCCCAAACCTCTGCCACAAGGTGGGAAAGCTCCTTCCCTGGACACTGAGTGGCCTTGAGGAGCAGCCCCAGCCTTTTATCATCTTCCTGCCCAGCCCTGATTGGCACATCAACTCACATGGTAATTAGCTGATAGGAGACAGGTGAGCTTAAATCAAAAAAAGGAAGGGACTTCTGGCCCTTAATGTCCCACTCTGGTGCACCTGTGGGAATCACCAGCACCTGGGAGCAGCTTTTTCCTACTCCAATTTGCCCCAAACCAAGTTATGAAAGTTCAAGCCATGGATGAAGGAGATCTCATCACTTTTGATACAACTATATACCCTGTATGTATTTAAATATATATATATATATATACACATACCTATTGAGCTGGTGACTAATCACTGACAATCTCACACCCAGATTCCTCCTCCCTGTCCCCATGTCTAGTAATAATAAAAAGGAATGATGATAGTACAGGACTCGTTCCCCAGACAATAGCCAGGCAGGCTGTATATTGCTTTATGGCTGTTGACTTGATTTAAAATGCAGTCTTAAAAATGAAAGAACAGCTCCTTAAATTTGTAGTAAATGTATAGTTCCCCAGACCTGATTTACTGGTTATGAGCCACCAAAAAACTGCAATTCCAATTTATTGTGTTGTTGACTCTGGCAGCAAAACTCTCAGCATCACTTGAGCTATGGCAACCATCCTAAACCTGATCATTTAACATTAATCATTTATTTCAGGTTGGTTTGGGTTCTTTGGGGTTTGTGATTTTTTTTTTTTGCTATTCTTTAATTGGTCTCTCAACTCGCAGCAGATAATGATGATTGCTTTGATGGTGACTGCTTAACCCAAGGAGTGTGAGATCAAAGGAGCGCAGTTGGCTTGTGCTCTGCTCAGTTCAGAGATTTTTAGCCTGGGTTGACTCATAATTACAAGAATTCCCAACTGGCTGGGAGCAGATCTTGCAAAAGAAACTTGCTGCACAGCAGTTGGATAAAGAACAACGTGTAAAGTCCTGCCTGGACAATAAGACACTAAAACATGAGCAGTAAAGAGCACAGCAGAGCAGCAAAGAATTCATGTGATTTCACAGAGTTTCTCTCTTAAAGTCAATTGTCCTGGTTTCCCTTTCTTCAGCATGGCTCTGTTCAACTCCCTAATCCAGGATGAATCTCCCACTCATTTGAGAGGCTGGGAGAGCTGTGGCTGTTCAGCCTGGAGAAGAGAAGATTCCAGGGAGACCTTAGAGCCCCTTCCAGAGACTAAAGAAGCTCCAGGAGAGCTGGGGAGGGACTTTGGGTAAGGACATGAAGTGGAAGGACAAAAGAAATAGTTTTAAGGTGAAGGAGGGTGGATTTAGATTGCATATTAGAGAGAAATTGTTCCCTGGGAGGGTGGGGAGGCCCTGGCACAGGGTGCGCAGAGAAGCTGTGGCTGCCCCATCCCTGGACATGTCCAAGGTTGGACGGAGCTTGGTGCAATCTGGGATAGTGGAAGGTGTCCCTGACCCGTGCAACCTGTCCACTCTCATTCCTAATCAGGAATTTCTGATGTCTGAATGCTGATAACGAAATATGGCCAGATAAACACCATTCCCAGTGAGCTGTTGGAGGGAGCAGCAATGGCAACTCAGGGCTGTTGTTTCAGTCCCCACGTGAAACGAGAATGGGAGAGTGAGTCATGGGATGCACCAGGAAGGGACAAGGACAGTGGACAATCAATCAAAGCCCTGATTCAGTGACACTCCTGCCCTTCGAGGGTCTTTACTATCATGTGTGATCCTTTGTTGATTCATTAACGTCAGCTGAGAAGAAAATGTTGCAGCTGCTGACTCGCTCAGAGCTGCTGGACCCTGTCCATGGCTCTTTCCTCTTCCCTTTTAGGAAGAAGTGGCAGAATGCAGCTGCCTGCGAGGCTTTATTTTGGGCTGGAAAAACTCCAAACAGAGAGGGGGAAAAAAACCTGAACACGCTGTAAATTGGAGATGGCTTTGAACCAAATTCCCTGATTCCCCAATATCAACAGGCAGGGAAACATTGCAGAAAAAGGCAAGGATATGGATTGTCCAGTGGATGCTGACATCGTGGATGGGTCTGAGAACCACATAAAGATGGAAATAACCCCCCCTGTAAATTCTGCTTTGTTCTCCAAAGTGGAGCAAATACACTCTCCAATCATCCTGAATAAAATTCCCAACTCTTAGCATCTCTCTGTACAGATTCTACTTCAAAAGGAACTTGAAAGTGACTCACCTTTTTCTTCTGGGATATTTCTAAGACAATAACAAGATCCCCTTAAAAACTCCCAAGCGATGCTGAGAGAATTCAGTGTTTAACTGTATATAAATCTCTAGAAAATATTTCCAATACTGGCCTTGCAAAAATCCTGAAGCAGAACTGTGTTATGAAAGAACATTTCTTATGGACACATTCCCAATTTAATAGTCTAGTTTTCCTTGACTATTAGGAAGACTATAAGAAAGCCTATAAAATTTTCTTCCAAATCCAATTTTTGGCAGGTTTTTTCCGTCTCAAAGAAAATTTAGGTTGGTCCTAGTGAAGACCATTTCCACCCCTAAAGTAGACGCTGCCATTTCCAGGGATAAAATATACACCACAGACACATGAGTGAGCAAGATGCTCGAATTCCTGATTTTGCCAGGCCTGTGGCATGAAGGCAACTTACTTCAAGGAAGAGGTAGGTATTTTTTTTACTGGGTTTCTAGGATGACATAAAAAATGCCTTCATTCATTTTTAGGACTACCTGTTCTCTTTATACCTTTGTACATCTTAGTGTCCTTCGGGAGCCATTCAGGCGCTTATAAATATTTATACATTCTGATAATAAACTTTTTTTTGCCAGCAAATATTATTATATTATTTCTTTGATGGAAACCAAGCTGGATGGGGCTCGGAGCAACCTGCTCTAGTGGAAGGTGTCCCTGCCCATGGCAGGGGTTGGAACAGGATGAGCTTTAAGGTCCCTTCCAACCCAAACCACTCTGGGATTCTCTGATTTATGAACACAGAGATTAAGAATCTGAGCCAGGGTTTGAGAGGATTTTCAAAGCAGCAGATACACTCCAGCAGCTGTGTTTTCCAGGCTGCTTCAATCACTGAACCACAGATATAATTTTAAGGTTACAAAGACCGACTCTTTCACATAATCATATTAATGATCTTTCTTTAATCTATGCAGGCGTTTTCACAAGCTTGGAGCCAAAGCAAGGAAACTGTTGGCACAATCTGCAGGGCATAATCAGACTACAAAGCTCCAATGTTATGGCAAGCTGTAATTTCAAGCAACCAAGCTGTATTCATGCAACTTTCATTGCAGAATGTTCTGCAGCACAGCCACGAAGTCAACAGGATATTTAAATACAGAATTTATGCAGGATAGCACCCAATGGAAAACACAATAAATAAAATACACTCTAGAGACTTAGGCTATAAATACAGAAAATTAATGGGAAAAAAATCAAGTGAACTATATTTAATATTGTATTTAACCATCCATAGTTTATTCCAGTTGGTTCTCTGTGAATGTGGCTTGTTTTAGTAGAATCAGCAAGTTCTACTTTTCAGGAGGAGAATGAGAAAAAGTTGTTCAAAAAGTTTTAATAAAATCTATAATTGGTGATGTAGAAAATAAGGAGCTTTTCCTAGAAAGAGAGAGAAAGGGAAAGGCAGAATGAGAGAGCAAAAGGGAAAAAGGGAAAGAAGAGAGAGCAAAAGAGAGAAAAGAGAGACAGAAATACAGAAAAAGATAGAGGGGAGAATAAATATTTTCATTTCAGACTCTCTGCAGCAAGCTTGCTTTTGACTTTCACACTCTATTTAAGAATACAAAATTGAGAGCATTGAAAAAGAGTTCCCAAATTAGCTTTTTAATAGAGATTGGAAGTTAAAAGGGGCCAAGTCATGGGGGAAAAGGGATTCAGAATCACAGCCAGGGCAGCACCAGCAGAGAGTGAGGCCAGAGCATGCCCCAGTGAGAGAAGAGTCAGGAAGTTTTATGAAGTGATGAGACTGTAAATCACAGAAAAATCTCTTATACCAGCAAAAGCCAAATGACATTTCTGGTTTTGCTTTCTTCTGAGCATCTGCAAGAGGGAAAGAGCAAACGGAGATATAGGGAGGGTTTAAAAGTGGAAAGCAGTTCTGAGGACATCTAATAAAGATGGATTCAGGGTGCTTTGATATATTTGAATTCCTACAGCCACTGAAAGTTTCTCATAGAAGTTTCAGGATTCACTTTGCACACAACTACTCATGTGCCCAGCATACAACTCTCAGTATCCATAATCTAAAGGCACATTACATTTGCATAACCTCATTAACTAGATTGCAGACACTGCAATTCATCTTACAAATATTATTGGGGAAGATTGGTTTTGGGCATGATCAGTAAGAAATTAGTATTACTTTTTAGTAATTGCATTGAATTATCAGAAATGAGACAATGCTGGGGCCCTGATCAGGGTGAGGTTCAGGTTGGATATTAGGAAAAATACTGAAGGAGTGTTCAAGTATTGGAATGGGCTGCCCAGGGAAGTGGTGGAGTGACCATCCCTGGAAGTGTTCAAGAAACGAGTCAATGTGGCACTTGATGATACGGTTTAGTGGGTATGGTGAGATTCAGTCAAAGTTTAGACTGGATGATCTTGGAGGTTTTTCCCAACCTTTGTGATTCTGTGAGTCTATAATCAGTTTTTCAGATTATACCTTCCAAACCAGATAACTTGAGTGCTGAAATGTTGAGGATTTGGAGGATTTTTTTCCTTTTTTTTTTCTCTTAAAGAAGGCCTTAGGTCAAGAGCTCTGGGAAGAAAGGCAAGAATAACAGATGCACACAAATCACCCGGAAAGCCACCTGGTCAGTGCTGGCTGTGCCAACTCCCTGTTTTCCGTATTTTAGGGCACCACAGGTACATCAGATGCCTCCCAACACACGCCCCTCGCTCACAGCGATGCAGCTGGAGGAGCATCTGCCACCTCTGCCACCAAACCAGCAAGCCCTTGCCCAGAGCACCTCTCCACCTCTGGGCAGGTCGGCGGGTGCGGGACCCGTATTGCGGGGGAGCTGCAGGGGTTCTGCACCCACCCGTCACCCCCAGGCAGCGCATCCTACTGCCCGGGTGTCCCGAATCACCCAACACCGTCTCCCACCGCACCCCTCTGCTCTGGTGCCCCGCATCCCCGATCCCCTTCCCAGCGCATCCCTCCCTCCCCCCCGGGTATCCTGCACACCGCCCCCGCTCCCAGCNCTCCCGCGATCCCGGCGAGTGGCCGCACGGACCGTTCCAGCCCCGCGCTCCCGGCGCAAAGGTGCGATCCTGGGCTGTGGAAGGAGGAGAGACGATGGCGAGGCAGCCGAGCTCCGCTCGCTCGTGTGTGTATTTGTCTTACTTTATGGAAGTCACCAACTATCGCTGCGGCGCATCAGTCACCGCCGGGAGCTGCCCGGCAGAGCAGGGCAAGGCTGGCTCGCTCTGATTTGGGCTTATAGTTATTTACTTAATGGAGGTTCGCCGGCAAACAGATAAATGAGCGAGGCTGCCAGGTCTCTCTGAGCGTGCCGAGTCCAACTTCTGACCGTGGAGCAAAGAGGGATGCTGAGGTGATGTGGAGACAGGACTGGTAAGAGCTGACAAGGAGCAGGACAAGCCAGGACAGCGGGACGAGGGGAGAGGGGAAGGTGATGGGAAGGCAGAGGGAGAAGGAGAAAGGAAAATATTGGTTTAAAGTTCTTTTTATTCCTGAATGCAGCCTCCTGCCCCGACTAAGGTGTTGGTTGTAGGTTTGTGATGCGGGAGGAATAGCTCATTTTCTTGATGAGAAAGAATCTCTCCTGCCTTGTCCCTGCCTGCCCGAGAGCCAGGGACACACAAGGAGCTCCGGGATGGACCCGTGAAGTTCATCCCATACTTTTCCCCCCTTCGTCCCCCCCTTGGCACTGCTGGCACATTAGCATGCAGGGTAGGCACTGGTGTGTATTTAACGACTCCATTTGCCAGTGTCTCTCTTAGCTCACACCGCCCTTCTCCCTCCGCGCTCCACAACCTGCCTCCCTGGACCAGCCGGGGCCATCTCCGCGCTCTGGCCACCGCAGCGGACTCCCCGGGACCCGGGTCCATCCCCAGCTGGCTCAGACAGCGAGGGCAAAGCTCCGAGCGGTGCTGGAAGGGGAGGGGGCAAAGCAAAGCGAGCTCAGGCGAGAGAGGCAGGGAGAGCCTCCGTCTCGGCAGTAATGAGAGAGAAGCTGTTTAGTCATCTCTCTATATATACTTTCACAATGATGATCACAGTTACTGATTGCTTCTGACTGCATTTAGAGAGGGAGTCAAGAGGCAGGCAGCACAGTTCACCTTTTATCCTGAGGAGTGACTGCTCCCCCTTCCTTCCAGTTCCCCAGATTTAGCCCTACTTTTGGGCGCCGAGTGTCTTTCCTTGCCAGGTAAGGCAATGCTTCGAGCCGGCAAGATGGGGCTCTCTGGGCTGGCTGGGAGGGAGGGAGGGGAGAAGTTTGCATGCATTTATCCTAAGCCTGTTGCTTTTGCTCCTAAATCTCTCCGACAGACTGAGGGAGTGAGGGTTTTGCAGAAAGTTTTGTTTTCTGATGCGGTTGTGGAGGGAGAGGATGTGTGACTGACTGAGGACAGAGAGCCTTGGCTGACATATTTTGCTTGAAAGCAAATGTCTCGTTGCTGCCTGAGCCTGACCCAACAAGGACAGGAGAGGGAAGAAGGGATGATGTCAAGGCTCTTCGCTCCCGTTAGCAGTGTCTCATCAAGGAACTCGCAGTATGTTTATTGGGCAGATTTCAAATCATCCCTGGCTGCTTCTAGAAAGTGAAACACTGAGATTTTGGGGCTGTTTCTGCTTTCGTGAGATGATGAAAAGACCATTGTTAAGTGTGGCATTGCCACGGGAGCTAAGGGGGTAAGAATCCATCCTTTATTTCTTGACCCTTTAGGTGAGCAGACAGAACTAGTCTCTAAAGTTTTCCTCCAGCACTTTCCTGACCCTGCCATGCCTGCCAGGTTTTTGTTTCGAACCGTGATGAAACCCCAGTGCCCGTGGAGTGGCTGCAGCAAAGCAGAACTGCGGGAGCCAGCGGTGGCCGGGAGGGACCCAGACCGGGCTGTGAGTCCTGGGAGGGGGACAGGGGGCTCCTACCTCAGCCTCTTCCATCAGATTTGCTTGACCATTCACTGTCCTTATAAGTCTAAGGGAACCAGATTCTTTCCTCTACAGATGCTGACTTTTTTAAATCAGGAGGCAAATTATTTTATTTTGTGTACCAGGTCTTCTAAATGTCATCAGCAGGGTGCCAGTCTGCTGTTAACTGGGTCCTTTCAAATTGCATGCAGAAATGATGGCAATTAAAATTAGAAATATGGATATAGCTAAATATATGCTTGTTAGAATTAAAGTGTGTCTGTTTCCTATGCGAGCTGAAGAGACTGTGTGGAAAGTACAGTAAATTTTGAGCCCAGCCTAAACAGACAGGATTGTAGCTACCAAAACCCAGACAGGCACAAAAGGAGGAATCTTCCCACATTCTGTGAACTAGTCACTTCATCTCTCTCTTAATTTTCTGTTGCTTACTTCAAGGAGTGATGGACTTCCAAGGACTTTCAGACAAGAAAAACCCTTGTGATAGGAGATTTCATTACTCTTCTCTGTCTCAGTCTTCAGACAACTTACAGCCAAAACAGACATTTTAATTTTTATTTATTTATTTATTTAGAGGCTCAAATGGGACGGATTGAATGCAACTTTGAAAATTAAGCTGTGTGCACTCTGCTTTCTTAACCAGCTGCATCTCTCAGTCTGAGAGAAATGGGAACTAAATTTCTGCAGAAGAATTCTCCCCTTCTTCTCTTCTGCTTTAATATCCTCTTCATTTCAATGCTGAGATATTTATAGCTTCCCCACATATACTTCCAGCATGGAAGGACCCATTTTATCTTTAAAAATTGATTTAAAAATGTGTAAGTCACTTATGAGTTGCCATTGCTTTATTAGAACAATTATATGTGAAGTATTTATAGTGCCTGAGCAGCTAATGTAGGTAACCTGGAATCTACAACCAAAGTTATGAAAGTACAAAAGAGATTTCAAATGTTATTCCCCTGAGAAATCAGGGGACATGAGGATCCAATGTGCTGAAGCTGGTCAGGTCACCCTACCTCACCAATCAGTCCTGGTAGAAGGACTGTGGTGATGTTAATTGAAATTAAAAGCAGAGACAACTGTTTGCCACCAGGAAAAGGAGGAACAAGATGCTTTATCTTGATTTCTTGGTCATTTGCCTGTATATATTTTGTGATAGTGAAAGAAACAGTTGTTATTTTGCTGCCTCCTGTTCTTAAGTATTTCATGAATGACGAAAGATCCACCTCTGCTGGTAGAAGGCATTGGTCTGAGTCCACCGAGCCCCTGGAGATGCCCTTTCAGCTCAGGACTGGGGGATCTTTTCAAAGTCACACAGAGAAAGTTTGCATTGCTCTGCCCTGCCTCGCACAGACGAAGGAACCAGGTCCCCAGGGCTGCCAGTCTGGCACTGGTAACGCAATAAATTCCCTCTTCAGAGGCAGAGGAAAAGTAGTGCTTTGTAATATTGAACAATTCTTTAGAGGGAAATACTGTGGGATGCTTGCTTCGGTGCCGTGCAGATAAGGAAAGTGTCTCCTTGGGATAAGCATCACTATGGATTATTTTATGCTTCATAATTACAAAACCTTTTCCAGCAGCAGTAAGACGCTTGCACGAGGGATTTCAATTGTCCTTTAGATAGTAAAATTGCACGGAAAGATGCTCCACATTAAGGTGGTGAATGTTAATTTGCCCTGAAGAGGAAGAGCATTTCTGTGAGCAGCTCAGTCACTTGCACCACAGATTGGTTCCATCATTTTTTATTCAGTATTTTGATGGCCTGTTGAAATCGATAATGCTGCAGCCTTACTGGCTGGAATGGCAGCTTTCACATAGATAATTAAAAAACTTGAGAGTAAAACTGTCTACAAAGGTACAATTAAGCTTTGAGGCCTGAGTCAGTGGAATCAATGGAATTTCCATTGATAAATTGACTTCTGATAGGGTTCCTAATGCATCTTCTATGATGATGGCACCTTTGTTCAGATAATTGCATGGCAGAGTTAGAAAAACAGTAAGGAAGTGAAAGCAAATGTAAGTTAAAACAAAAGTTAAAGACTGTAAGAACTATGACCAAAGGTCAAAAATATAAAGAAAATCCATGGCTAGTTCAGAACTATAAAAACTACATGAACTTCAAGAGAATGTTGGCTTCCAGTGGCTGGTGATCTGGACAACTTGGGATACTTTTCATCTTAAAATCCAAGAGTGCAGTGAACATATTTCATTTCAACCTGAAGGACTTCTGCCTCTTTTAGCCAGGAAATAAGCAAGGAAGTCCTGCTGGAAGGGAATTGTCCAGCTTTGGAGGCTTCCCTCATTCCCATGTTCATGGTACTTGTAGCTTAATCCATCAGCTTTCACATCTGGGGTTGAAGTTTACTGTTGCTCCGATATTCGATGTTTCCCTGAAAGTCAGAATTTTCCTCTAGTCCAGTGAAGGGCTGCAATACTTCACAAGAGTAAAACCCACCTTTCAGGGAAAGAGAGCAGCAAAACACTGCTGCTGAGGCCAGGTCTTGCCTTAAAAGTTGAAGAAATGTAGTGAAATTCAGAGAAAAAATTCCATTTCTTTCAACTAGAGATGTTCTTAGTGCAAGATTCAGAACATATCGAACTTGTTTCAGCTCAGAAACACAGCTGAGCCCAGCCCTGCGTTTTCATGATGCACAATTTCATAGGGTGAACTGCAAGCTGATTTCACTGGAGTTCCCAGCTCTTTTTTGACAGCTGTAGTTAAACTGATGAGCACATGAGTCTTACACCTGGGGAATTATGGATTAGTCTTGTTTGTAAGGAAGCAAATATGAATTACCGTGTTTATGCTACTTTTAAAATGCTTTTAATGAGGAATCATTTGCTATTCTACATTTCAATAATGCCATAACCTTGCTGAGCTGATTATCATGTGCCTTGTTTAACATCATCTTGAACTTGGAGGTGAGGACAAGCCAGTTGTTCTAAATTCTTGTGGTTTTGCTGATATTTGGCTCCTTAACACAACGGGGCAAGACACCCCCTGCTTGACTGTGTGCTGTGTTCTGTTTTGTTCTGTGTTTTAGATGGAACTGATCTGACTTCCAGCAGGTCTCAGGAGCATCCTAATTACCATCTCCAGTAACAAGGCCTGGGGTCATCATGGCAGCAGGAGTAGCAGCGTGGTTGCCCTTTGCCAGGGCGGCTGCCATAGGATGGATGCCAGTGGCCAACTGTCCTATGCCATTGGCTCCAACAGAGAAAAACAAGAGGCAGGACGAGCTGATCATTCTCAATGTGAGTGGCAGGCGATTCCAGACCTGGAGGACTACACTGGAGAGATACCCGGACACTCTCCTGGGCAGCACCGAGAAGGAGTTCTTCTTCAACGAAGACACTAAGGAATACTTCTTTGACCGGGACCCCGAGGTCTTTAGGTGCATCTTAAATTTTTATAGAACTGGCAAGCTGCACTACCCCAGGTACGAGTGCATCTCTGCTTACGACGAAGAGCTTGCCTTCTATGGGATCCTCCCTGAAATCATCGGGGACTGCTGCTATGAAGAGTACAAGGACAGGAAGCGGGAAAACGCGGAGCGGCTGATGGATGACAATGACTCAGAGAACAACCAGGAAGGGTCCATGCCATCCCTGAGCTTCCGGCAGACCATGTGGCGAGCCTTCGAGAACCCCCACACCAGCACCTTAGCCTTAGTCTTTTACTACGTCACCGGTTTCTTTATTGCTGTCTCTGTGATCACTAACGTGGTGGAAACCGTCCCCTGTGGCACGGTGCCCGGAAACAAGGAGCTTCCATGTGGGGAGAGATACGCCGTGGCTTTCTTTTGCTTGGACACGGCTTGCGTGATGATTTTCACGGTTGAGTATCTGTTGAGACTCTTTGCGGCCCCGAGTCGCTACAGGTTCATCCGAAGTGTGATGAGCATCATTGATGTGGTGGCCATCATGCCCTACTACATCGGCTTGGTGATGACCAACAACGAGGACGTCAGCGGAGCCTTTGTGACACTAAGGGTTTTTAGGGTTTTCAGGATTTTCAAGTTCTCCCGCCACTCCCAAGGCCTGAGAATCTTGGGCTACACTTTGAAGAGCTGTGCCTCCGAGCTTGGCTTTCTCCTCTTTTCCCTCACTATGGCAATCATCATCTTTGCAACTGTGATGTTTTATGCGGAGAAAGGGTCCTCGGCGAGCAAATTCACCAGTATTCCTGCTTCCTTTTGGTACACTATTGTAACCATGACAACACTGGGGTGAGTATTACTTTTCCTTTCCCTGAGCAGCAGGCAAGCATGCACCGGGAGCTTGACTTCAGCCACTCCTCAGCATTTTCCTGGGCGCATGTTTGAAAAGGGGCTGGAACTGTTGAGGTTTTGATTGTTCTTTGCCTTACAACTTCTGTGATTTATGTGCAGTTGTATAAAACAGAAAAAGCACTTACACCCACCTGACAAATGCTTGGCACAACGGTAAATGAGTGCAGGAGGAGCAAAGCGATGGAGTAGCAGGTCCTGGTTCACACTCCTTCTGCAGGAGAGGAAAGTTGACACGAGTGCAAGGGAGCTGGCAGAGAGAGCTGCTGGGGTTTTTCTGACATTCGTTCGAGCCCTAGATTTCACACAAAGTTGCTGATCTGTATGTTGTGTCTCTCCGTGATATCAGTCGTTGTTTCCTCATTTGACATGCCAGGAACTACAGATTTGCTGAGTTCAAGTGGATATTGTGGGTCACTGTACTGAAAATACTCAGGGATTGCCAGGACATGATCTGGTTTTTCCTTAACTGAGTGGGATATGGGCTTTTACTGTGTGTTTAGTTGTGAGTTTGAAAACTGAGAATGCTGTGGCAGTTGCAGTAGGATTTCAAACATTCCCATGGACAGGTACAAAGATAATGAAATCAAAGCAAGGGGAATGTTGCCTGGAGGGCACTTTTCCCCCTTATATTTCATTTCCGTCTTACAGATGTTTCTACTGAGATTATAGATTTGTGCTTCTGCTGCTCTGAACTAAAACCTTTGTAAGCAGAATGGCCAAGCCCTCACCCTGACATGGTTATGTAAAAGGAAGTGGGCACTGCAGGCTGCTGCTCTGGGCAGTCACAACCAGTGCAATCTCTTCATTCCACACATCAGAACAATATACTAAGTTTACAGTTACTTTGCAGACAGTTTTCCCACTGGAGAGTTCACACAGTTTAATATTCAGATGTAGACAATTCTCCTTCTTGTAATACTGTGACCACTTTTTCTCTAAACTGCTTTTGATTTTAAACACTTCTCTGTGCCTATTATACACGAGCAGGCTCACAGTAGCACTTTTAAATTATTAAAATCATAATTCAGCTGTCAGAAAGGCGCCGAATCTGGGCATATGACAACTGAAAGTCTGAATATCTTCATTAAGGCGGAATGTAGAACCTGTTTGTCATAGTCACCTAAAGATCTCTTATTCCTTCTGTTTAATATCCAAGAAAAGTTTGCAAGTTTATGGCAAAAGCTCTCTCTTACCCTGGGAAAGCTGGTGCTGACTTGGAAATCGAAGCTGGGCTTTGCATCCCAGCCCTCCTCCACCCTGTGGCTCAGCTTTCCATATTCCAACTGGTCCATACTGGTCAGTTCTCACCCACTTGTCCCCACCATCTTATTTGAGGAGCTTCAGAAGGACACCTGCCCTGGGTGGCATCTTCACGTGTCCTCTGCACAAGGGGAAATGCATGGAAATACGCTTCTATTTTTGGGTTTCTGTTCAATAATGATCACACCCATCCTTCTATCTAAACCAGCCTGCGCCCATTCACACATTTGCTGTTACATCTTTGTGACAGAACAGTTGGGGTCAAGGGGACATTCAGTGTTGGTTGGGAACAAACCCAATACGTGCAGAATGTGCCGGAGCAGATGAGTCTCTGCTCCCATCGGGGCACTGGCTCAGTTTTGGTCTCTTTCCCTCCTTTTCTGAATGCACAAACAGACAAATCAAAGTGCTCCCGAGGACCTTTAAGTGCTCTCAATCTGTTGTAATCACAGAAATTAGAGATAAATGAGTGCTTTACATGAGTTGACATGGATATAAGAAATCAGACATTTAAACGCAGCTTTGTAAGAATTCATTGGGGAGGGACCTATAAAATACTGTCAAAGTCTTAAAGGTTAAACTTCCAGTATTACTGATTTGGGATTTTTGTGGCATGACTTTAATTAAAATAGATGTCTCAGGCAAGTAGTCTCTCAGCTGAAAATAGTGTTGTATCAGAGATTTACAAGAAACTCAGAACTATCAATGGCAGCCTGAGGAGCTCCTGTGCTCTGAGACAACACCCATGTGCCCACAACCACACTCAGCAGCTCCCTGTGCAGCCATGAGCCATAAAAACCTCATTGCTCCCCAGAGCCCCACCTGGACTCCCTTGGAGAGGCATTTTTGGAGCTGGGCAGGATGGTGGCGAGGCCTCAGCAGTGGTGGAACGAGGCAGTTGCTGTGCCACACCTCACCCACAGTTTGGCATCGTGGCACTGAAATGCAAGTCTAGAAGTAAAACATTTGTCCTCAGCTCATTTCCACCTTCCCAACTCCCGCTGTGTGGGGTGAGTGTTGACCCTTCTGGATGAATTAACCACGCAGGGTTGACCTCCCTGGCCCCTTCATCTCCCCCCAGATCCTTTCAGTTCTGATGAACTGGCACTTTCAGGCAATATTTCATATACATCTCTCTTCAGAAGTCATTTCAATATGTCAGGAAGGATCTTGTTACTAATGAGTGTCCTGGCAACTCCTATTGCACAGACCCTGCCAAAAATGCAGCCAAGGTCTCTTAACGTGCTTCCTAATCCATCAGACTTTGCCTACTTAGTGCCTGCCACTTCACTGCTTGTATTTCAGCAACACTCACAGCTTTTATCGGGATCTTAAATATTTTCTGGCTCTTGCTGTTAATAATTCAGTCAGCATTTAAAGCAAGGAATTACAGAGCACAATAGTTTTTAACTCTAAGCTTTACATGTGTGTATATACAGTATATTTTGTTTTCACCAGTGATACATTTGAATCCAGATAAGTGAACATTCCCCTGACGCTGGAATCCCACCATTGCTTTGACAAAGTGCTTTAGAGGAGTGATTTGGAATGTGTAGGGTGACTTTTTCCAGGTTACTACGGCATTAAATAATTAGCTCCATTTGTATAAAATGGAAAGCTTACTTACCACAAACAAACAAGGCAAACAGTCAGAAACCCTTAATCTTCCCCCTGTACTGTGCATCAGCTGCTCTTCCAAAGCATCCTTAGGATACAATTGAATTTCCAGATTGACCCATAAATAAAAAGCAATAAAAATGCATTTCTTCTAGCAGGTGAAGCCCAGCATCAATAAATAATTGCTGCTTTAGGTGGGGTTATTGTGCTAATCAGTCCAGAGAAATCTAGAATGATGGGCAAGATCCTTAGGTAGTTAACAACCCAAGGAGACAGGTGGAAGAGTTTTTCTGGAATAGGAAACAAAGCAAAGGAATTAAATTATATTGACCCTGCATCTCTGATCCCTCGGCTGTGCTCATCAGCCCTGGTTTAAGAGAGGCTGTTTTTAATTTACCATGATTTAAATTTTGCTCAGGAGGCTTTATAATGAAAGCATTATTCTTGGGTGCATCTTAAATCAATCTGAATTACTGGAACAACTATTCAAAATTAATTCAAAATCAGCTTTCCATTTCATGCAGAAACATTTTTCTCAAGAGGCCAACAACTACCAGTACAATAAGCACTGGCTTTGCCAAGGCACTTGCTGTGTCCTGCACATGTGACCCCATGGACCCCCATGTCAGGAATGCAAACACTGAAAAGCAGTCCCAACCCAGCAGACATGGCCCTGTTCTAGCTTCTAGCTGACCTGCTATGCAATAACCACCAGTTGTACATCTATGTAGAAATGGTTTAATTATAATAAATTTGGTTATCTTCTTACCAGCATGTTGGTTTTCCTAGAATCCCAGAATTCCGCTTTGGGTAGGAAGGGACCTAAAAGATCACCTCGCTACCTGACTTGGGCAGGGACACCTTCCACTAGACCAGGTTGCTCCAAGCCCTGCCCAATATTCAATTTTATTCACTATTAAAGATTGATGGGGATGGAGCAGCCTCATGTCCCTTTGCTGCCCCTCCACGTGCATCACAAACCCAGAGGCAGGACAAGACTTCTGTCACACCACTAAATCCCATACCAGTTGTGCCCAGAACACATGTTTTTCTAAGCTTTTTATAGCTATTTTCATTTCACCTGACAAGAGCACTATGTTTCTGACTCCTGGGCAGTGTCTCTGACCTGCAGCTCAGGCATCAAATTGTAGCTGTGAAAACCTGAGTGCCATATCTGCCTGGGCATGGAGAGGCTTCCAGGGCTGGGCATCACAGCCAGGATCCCACTGTGCCCCAGACAGGGACGTAGAATCCTGGAATGGTTTGGGTTGGAAGAGACCTTAAAGCTCATCCAGTTTCACTCCTTGCTGTGGCCAGGGACACCTTCCACTAGACCAGATTTCTCCAAGCCCTGCCCACCCTGGCCTTAGACAAGGGTGGGCCAGCCACAGCTTCTCTGGGTGACCTGTGCCAGGGCCTCACCACCCTCACAGGGAAGAATTTCTTCCTAATATCTAATCAAAATCCACCATCTGTCAGTTTGAAGCCATCCCCCCTTGTCCCTCTCCAGTTCTCTTGGAGCCCCTTAAGGTACTGGAAGGTGCTATAAAGAGGGAATATTCACAGAGGGAATAATTACTGAGATCTTTTGATCATTTGTGTCAAGAAACCAGCAAAACCACAGACCAAGGGACTGAGGCTGATGCTGGATTTTGTTCTGGTCTGAGCTCAGGGGATACACTGTGTGGTTTTCTATTGCCTAACGAGGGCTGAGCTCCCACAGCTCAGCGCTCTCAGGGTGCTCCTTGGAGAATGTCTGACTCCCTCTCTTGCAATTTGCAAGAATAGAATGGTTTGGAGAACACTAGCCCTGGAGACACTAGCCCTCTTTCCACCCCTTTTCCACTGGTCAATGAGTTTGAAAGGCACATCTCAGTGCACTTGGACAAAACAGTCCTATCTGTAGAATTCATTTGAGGAACCAGGTTAACGCTAGAAAGTCAATAAAGCTGTGCTGGCCTGCTTATGTCAACAGCCTGATCTGGAGCATGAGCTGAAATTTCATACAGTTTTTATTATCTGAGTGTGTAGGCAGCAGGGATCTAGGGGTAAGGGCTGTTTTGGTTTGCCTTGGCTCAACCAGGTTCTGCAAAACGTGGATCAGAGAGAACACGAGCGAAGGGACACCTGAGCAACCCCTCCGAGAGAAACATCACTCTCTGTTTTGCTTATTCCTCATGTTTTCTTTCTTATTGGTGTTCAGTGGCAGACAAGGAAGGGGATGAAATGCAAGCAGTGAAATAGCATGTGAAAGCCTCGCTGCCAAGCTGCTGCCAGATGGGCTGGCGTGAACACGCCCAATCCTGGGCACATTCTGGCAAACGCCGCCAGGTTCCGTGTGAACAGAGCTCACCCTGCGCTTCTTTCTCCACAGCAAAAGCCACTCAGGCTGATAGTAACCTTCATTCACCCTCCTCCGTGCAAACTCAGAGGAGTTTGCAAAGCGAGGGAAATAATAAATCATCTCTGGAGCGCTGCCATTCCCAGCTCCTCCGGAAAGATTGTTGTTTGGCCCGGGAATCATATTGTGCATGTCAGTCCTTCTGTAGCTGCCATGGAACTGAATCAGGAAAAATGGCTTGAATAGAAACATTCCTTTGCATATTTAACATTGTTGATGGGAAGATGGATGAGAGGTGGGATGTTTCCTTTGTGAAGCAGGGTGCTGGGATTTCATCACTCTCACCATTTCCCACAATTCCCACAAGTCAACAATTCTTATATCTACAGGCCAAGGAACTGCTTGAATTTAATATACAGAAAGTCCAATCAAACAAGGAATTGATGGAGCTACACCAAGAAGCCATTTCCTTGAGCTTTCATTCTCTTGACTCCAGCTTCATCTTATACAAAACGTGTATCAATTTTCTTCTCCTAATGGATTTACAGATATTGTGTGTGAAATGTGTTTGTATCAGAAACTACAGATGGAACCTTTTCCCTTCACTATCTTGATATAAATCTCAGGCAAGCGTCTCATTTTGGAGCTATTTGTATTCACCAGAACACCAGATGTATTAAAATACCTTTACTCATTCTCACAGCAAGTGGAATTCACTAGAGTTCCATCCTCATGCTTTTTGTGGCTCTGGATATTTGTAACAATTGCACGTATGTGCAAACACACCATTTTTAATGTGCAAGACAAAATAACTTGCCTTTAGGGTAACTCGTTGTGTGAGAAGTGAATTATTTTGAATAAGGCCAAGAAATGGTGCTGACTAAAATTGTAATGTGACTGCTAAATTTACCAGTGGAAGCCTTGGCAGAGATGCATCTATAGCAACTGATTTACAGATTTTTTTTTCTGAGCTACTCTTTCTTTCCCACCCCCCCCACCCCTTTTCTTTCTAGCCTGCAACACAGTAAGTGCCTGAGAAACACAGATTAAAGATAACATTGTATTTTTATTGGAGATGAAGGGAAGTGATTGGCGTGCTGACTGGATCTGAGCTATTTTTAGTCTCATAAAATGATAATTTCATAACAGTGCTGACCCAGTAAGAGTAATCAGTTTACAGACATCAGCTGAAAATAAGGGACAAGGTAGCCACTGTCAGTCCAAGAGCGGGGAGAGGGGAAGAGAAGTTAAAGGCCCTGCAACAAATTAGCCCAAACTAATTATGTCTCTTGGCTGATTACAGCCCATCAGTGTGTACAGGGAGAGCAGCACAGGGAGTTTCTGGGGGAACTGAGTCTCTGCAGCCTCTCTGGCCAGAGCTTCATCCTGCAACACCCATCCTCATCCTCATCCTCCCAGGGACATGGCAGCATCATGTCCTTACCCAGACCTGCTGCCTTGGCACAGAATTAGCACAGGGCACATGGAATGAAACAAAACCCTCACTGCATTTTAAAATTAGGAAAATAATGTGAGATATTTTTATTTTAATTTCTTAAGGGATCTGTGCAGTGTAGGGACAGGACAAGAGGGAATGGCTTAAAAAAGCAAGGGAGAAGGTTTAGGTGGACATTAGGGAAGAAAGTCTTGGCTCTGAGGGTGGTGAGGCCCTGGCACAGGTTGCCCAGAGAAGCTGTGGCTGTTTCATCCCTGGAAGTGTCCAAAGCCAGGTTGGACGGGGCTTGGAACAACCTGGGATAGTGGAAGGTGTCCCTGCCCATGGCAGGAGGGTTGGAACTGGATGATCTTTAATGTTCCTTCTAACTCAAACCACTCTGTCATTCTGAGCAGTTCAAGCCAGAATGTGGGAACACCTGTGACCCAGCTTATTTCCAGGCTGTGTTCCAGGCACTGGAATGCAATCACCTCATTAGAGAAAAAAAAAATAAAATAAATGTCATATAAATAGAGCAACTTTTCTCAGCACCAAGCAGCAATTTTCCCTGCCCCCCATCACATCCCCAGCTCAGGTACCACGGCCCTCAGTGAACATGAGCCCCTGACCCGTGTGATTCCTGTGGTTTCAGTGGAGCTGATGAGCTATTTGTACTTAACACAGGCCGTGCCCCCCTGCCCTTCACTCCCACCCGTGCAGAGCACACAGGGGTGGAGCTGCCACGCTGAGTTATCAGAGGCTGTTGCAGGTTTATTTATTTTTAATGCAGCCCAAGCCTCAGGAACGGTGATATCTGAACTGAGCAGCTGTTTTTTCACTGCTCATGGACCTGGCAAAGAGCAGTCAGAGGATCTATGGTCAACCCCAGCTCAGGGAAGGTCCTGGCAGTGATATCCTCCAGTGACCATCACTGTTGAAGTGATGCTTCAATTTGTTGGAGAAGAAAAGAGCTGCAATTGCCTCCCACTCTTTGCTGCTTCAACATCCAGCACAGACATTTTTTTCCTATCAAATTCCAGCACATCCACTGTGAATTTCTTAATATTTTCCTTCAGTGAAGGCAGAATAATGAATGTTTTTCCTGCAGACCAGAAGACAGACAGGTTTCAGCTGAGCTCTGCCTTCTCCTGGACAGAGAGAGCCTGCAGAAACAGATTGTGTCTATTTAACTATTTACCACTGCTACATTAGAACACATTCAAGGGCTGTAATTCACCTCTTAAAGTTACAAGTAAGTGTGGAAGAGTTATTTTAAAATCAATATCTAACAGAATGCCATTGTTCCAACATTAAAACCTGCTGGGAAATTACTAAGAGGCATGTGGCAAGTCAAATCACTGCCTGCCAGAGGAGGAAACAATTCATTACTCCTTTAAAAGGTGCAAGTCTTTACTGCCTTTTCATTCTGCTTTGCAGACTCAGAAATGATGCTGGAGCATCTACCTCTTTCTTTCCCTCACTCTTTCCTGGTTTCACCCTTTTGTTCTGCCTCTGCTTTGTGGACTTTACTTTCCTCCCGGGGCCGTGAGGGGTGTTTGGGGCTGGGGCCAAGCGAGGCCATCGGCAGTGCTGTCCCTCCTGATGCAGATTGGCCAACTCTGGGTATGAATTATCTCTCACATATAAAAGCATCTGCAGTGAACAACAACAACCAAACTGAACTGGGAGGCCGCTCAAAGCCATTTTCCGAGCAGGCTCTTCCCCGCCCGGGTTCCGGAGAGCCATCGCCTGGGGAAGCCTGCTGCTTTCATCTTGGCCTGCCATCTGCAGAAAAATTAAAACACAGCTCAGCTTTAGCTTTTTGCCTTCAGGACTTCGTGAAATTTGGCTGATGTATATCCCCAGAAAGCCCTTGAGAAGGGCTGTTTTGTCTCTAAAGAGAGTGGAACGAGGCTACGAGCCCCTGAAAACTGAGCTTGCAGAGGCCTCTGTGGATCTGGGCTGTGGAGCCTCCTAATAAAAAGGTCAGATAATACAAGTAATGAGTCTTAAACACGTGGAGGGAAGCAGCTGCTGTTATTGAATATGCACCATGTTGGCGTTTGGTGAACACTCCTAAGGCAGCAATAACACCCCAGCACCCCCAAACCTCCCCAACCTCCTCAGATCTGCTGGGCTCAACTTAACACTCCTGTTAACCAAACAACACACCCCCAACGCCCTGAGCTTTTTATTATGGGTAGTTATTTTTCATGTACTTAGTGCTTGATTTTTTTCTGTCCATGTGACTCGACTTTGCCATCTAAAAGTCACAACTGCTGCTGGTTTTCTCATCTCGCCTGTGGATCCAGGGTTTCACATCAGATGTGAAAACAGCAGATGATAAAATCTTGAGTCACTTTCAGCCTTTAATATGTAAATGCGAATCCTTGATAACAAGATTTCACCTCACAACCAAAACAACCTCTTCTTTTCTTCTCTGTGCCAAGGAAAACACTTCTTACTATTATTTAATTCTGCTTATGTTCTCATGTAGTTAGAGTCAGAGAATCACAGAATGGGTTGGGTTGGAAGGGACCTTAAAGATCATCTTCTTTCACCCCCTGTAATGGGCAGGGACACCTTCCACTACCCCAGGTTGCTCCGAGTCCCATCCAGTCTGACCTTGAGCAATTCCATATCTGTGTGCTCCACATGCACTTTTGGGGTGTAATATGGAGACAAGGGCACATTTTTCTCTATTATGAGAATGATATGTTGATGCACTCATGGAATAATATATCATATATCATATGATCTGGAGCACAAGGGAACCATCCTCCTTAAATATTAATTACAGTCACTAAGAGCAAAAATAGCACTTTATTTTTCAGTGGAAAATGATAGTGCAAGCCAGCTCTTCTCACAGCCTGATGCTGGGCAGAAGTAAGCTGTCTTCAAAAGGAAAGCTAAAGGGAGAGAAAGCTGCCCTGAGCTGCTTTCTCCTGGAGTCCATCTACTTAGTTTGGCTCAGGAATGCGCTGTGAAAGCAAACCCAGCCAGGCTGTGCCTGCTGCGGTTTGGCTCAGAGAGGCTGCAGAGCCAGTGGACTGCATCCCTTCTGGATCAAACACCACTGGGAGATGCACTTCAGGAACGCACCTAATGTGCTCTTGGCATTCAGTCACTGGCCAGACTGGGTCTAGGCTAAATGAATCCTCCCGAGGTGTGTCCAGTGGGTACCTGGTCCTTTTGCTCCAGCCCAGCTCCTGCTGAGCTGCACCACCTGCTAGTGCAGATAGAAACTCACCCTTTCCCTGAGATGGATTTCAAAATTCATTCTCAATTATAACCCTGTTTTAGTGGGGTTTGATGTTTACATAATTTCTTGAGCTCTGTCATCAATATTAATCTGAGAAAAGCTCGAGTTGCTTCTTTCTGCCTCTTCTGAGGGAAGATGGGAACAGGCTGTTGCTGATTTAACAGCCTCTGACACCCCGTTACTCCACTGCATGAGAGGCTTTTTCTAGTAATCAGTGTCTGAAATGAGTAGAAACAGGACTTAAATTTATCACTTTGAGCATGAATCAATGAAGCATTATTGCCAAGACACATCCTTCGCTGTCACATGTCTCAGTTGTGCTCTTGGTTCAGGAAGATTTAAACTCCCGTCTCCCACCCTGTCTTTGCACCTGAGAGATCCTTTTTCTCAACCTCACTCGCTGATCTCTGCATAATTAACCAAAATATGAAATTCCCAGCTTCTGCCGTGCCTGTGCGTGCTTTAAAACTTCCCACAAGAGCACTCGATTGTGTGCAGATGGGCAATCACGGTCAGCTCGCAGGAGGCAATCACAACTTTTACTTGGTGCCTCTTTCGTTTTCCTGCCTACTTGCATCTGCCCAACCGTCTGTTCATCAATCCAGGGAGCATCCATCACGGAATTGGATGAATCCTACTGAGTCAGACACTCTGCTTCAGTTCATGAAATGAGCTGGCGTGATATTCAAGACTTGGCACACTCGATGCAAAAGACTTCGGCACTTTTAGGTATTTTTTTTTGTTACAGAGGAATAGCAGGCCAGATTAAATGATAGGAACAGGCATTCAGCAAAGCAGCTGTTGAATGAAAACACGTAAAATAGATGAAATTACGTAAAAGTATCCCCTCTTGCTGAGGGTTAGAACAAGGAGTAAGCTGGGCTGAAGCGACACAAGACTCTGGGCTGCAGAGGGCTGAGCAGGATGAATTCCGCACTAATGAGCTTAGCGAATAAGCTCATTACCTAATGAGCTCTATTGAACAAGCTTGAATTCCTGCCTAGGGAAAGCCCTTGGAATTGATCAAACATAGGTAAACAGCTCCATCAGTTTACACACACAAGAGGCATCTGAAGCTTGGGAGCAAACTCAGTCATCGGCAGATCCTTTCCCCAAGGTGTGGATGTCAGGATGGATCAGAAAAGAAACAAGAGCAGAGGCTCTTTTCCAGTTTTGTCCTTTCTTTACAAATTCTGACATAAGTGAGGATGAAACAACATGACTTGTTAGCACACATGTGCTGATAACTTTCCTTCACCACTAACATCAGACTGTTCTCCACCTAAGACACAGCTGGACTAGGAAAACTGCCTTTCCAACCAAAATAATTCCATGATTGCATCAACAAATGCTCCTGAAATGGTTCATCTCTGTGAATCTCCATCTGGAACCCCAATCTTGCTTTGGTGCCTGGGCAGATCTGTCAGAGCAAACGCCAATTTAAAGGGTTTGGGAAATCTCACATCCACACTGTCTTGTGAACAATGTATTACCCAGAAAGGCAGAAGTCTTGGAATATTTGGCCTCTTAGGAATAATGTCCCATCATACCCACATGCTGTTTAGCAGTTTTCAATTCACTAGACTTGGAAATGAAAAGAGAAAATGAGATTTCAGAAAGGGATAATAGATCTACAGATGAAATCTTACCTTTGACTTCTACATAGCAACACATGCATTTATTTTTACCATTTTTTTCTTAGATTTTCAGCAGATAATGAAGTATTTTTTTAACTATTCTGTTCCTATAGCTGTGCCACTCTAAAACACTGCCACTGTCCATCATTTGTCTCGTATCATCTCAGCAGAGCTAAAAATGTTAGAAAAAAAAAGTAGGAAGGAAAAGATCTGAACTTTGCAGCAAAATATAACAGGTATTTTTGTGGGAGATAAAGATTTTTAGGAGAAAATGGGTTTCAGACTTTAAAATACATATATTTAAAGCTATGCACACATGCCCTCAAGTGCACATCCCAGGGTAAATAAACACACAGGCAGCTTGCTTGTACGTGTCAGGATATATTCACATGATTGCAGCAGGAAAGTCTGGCACCAAATGTACTGTGAACTGAAAATGAATTTCAGCAGCTTTTGTGATTCATTTTTTGTCAGAAACAAAAGCTGCACTGGAGCTGCCTCGTTAGCCCTGTCCAGGGAGGTGTGTGTGTGTGTGTCCTTCCAGGATGGATTTACTGGCAGCTTGGACACCCCTTTGCAATTTCATTATGAAAATAATTTTTTATGGTCCTGCCCACTCTGAGCGCAATGTGGATGGGGAGTAACTCCATTACAGGCAGTGAGTCACACCAGGGAAAAACAAATGTGGCTGGCAGCAAAACTGGGCTCTGTGTGTTGGAATAGGTTGGGGTGGAGCTTGGGAGACACCACTTTTATGGGAAAGTAGTTATGGCAAGAGCTGCCTCCCGGTGCCAGGTCCTTCACAGAGCCCCATCTCATAATTCCTGGGGACCAATCCTTCCCTTGGACCCCTGGGAAGAGTGTTGATCTCCAGCTCTGTGTATCAGCTGCACTATAGTTAAGGCACTTAAGAAAACTGTTGGATGGAATTTAAGTGCCATTAATAACTGCTTCCCTGGCAATATCAAAACAGAGTGGGCAGGCAGCACATCTACTACCTATAGCACTTGACTATACAATAAATTAAATTCACCCATTAAATCATCACAGACTGAGAGAAAGGGCATTTATCTGAACATCCCTGGATGTCGAGTGCTTTGCTTGCAAGGGGAAATACTCAGGATGAAAACAAGTGGTGACTAAAAGCGAGTCAGACAAGGGTTTTATAGAATCATAGAGTGGGAAGGGACCCACAAGGAACATCCAGTCCAGCTGCTGGCCCTGTGTGGGACACCTCAACAATCCCAGCGTGTATGAACTGTGGGATCTGGCAGGAAATAAGTAGAGGCAATGCACCCTGTGTTCACCCTGCATACAGAGACAAATGGAACCAGCCTTGTAAAGACACATGGGCAATGCACAGCTGTTGGGCAGTAACAGCACCTTTGCTGAGCTTGGTTTACAGCATCAGACAGCTGAACACAAATGAGTGCCAACAGTATCAGTGCAGCACGGGCAGTGCCAGTGGAGAATGTCCAAGAAGCAGTGGGCAGCTTCCCTGCACCTTGATGTGTCCCACTTGATGGATTACTCTGAGTTTGTTCTCCAGCTCAGTGCTGGATTGCACAGAAAGATCCACGTCTTTCTCTAAAGGTCGGCATCACATTTGGTGGAGGATGCCATAAAACATGTTGTAGAAGAAAAACGTCTTTTGTCCTGCCTCTCCGGACAGTGTTTTCCCCTCATGAGCTGTCACAAGGGCTTAGTGCAATGGGCTCCTGAAGGACAGCCTTGACTGCCGAGAAAAGGGGTTTTCAGATGGCTGTGGCCATTTCCCTCAGCCAGTTTTATCACCCAATCCCTGGAAGTGTCCAAGGCCAAGTTGGACAGGGCTTGGAGCAACCTGGGATAGTGGAAGGTGTCCCTGCCCGTGGCAGGGGGGTGGAACAAGATGGGCTTTAAAGTCTCTTCCAACCAAAACCATTCTGGATTCTGTGAACTT
Organism: Pitta sordida; assembly: GCA_013390025.1. NCBI lineage: Eukaryota > Metazoa > Chordata > Aves > Passeriformes > Pittidae > Pitta > Pitta sordida. The sequence goes on from WEKX01000898.1 coordinate 60,365, forward strand.
CCAGCTCTCTGTAAATTAATCAGGTAAATCTGCAGTCAGAAATCCCTCTCATCCGACACCTGGATTACTCCAGTTACAATTCTGCTGCCAGACAGGATCTGTGTCCACCACACAGCTCAGAGAGTGATCCAGAGAGAGAAGGTGACCTGACAGTGGTCACACAGCAAGTGCATCAATAATCAGCTCAAATGGCTCCCTTCCATATGTGCAGGGCAATCTAAATAAAATATCAAAGAACTCCATCTCCTCTCCCGGATAAAAGGAGAGAACGGTGACAAAAATCACACAGCATTTTAGATGGCAGAATAAAAGACATTCCACAGGTCTGAGCTCTCCTGCTCTGCAGGGAAAGACTGAACATGATTTAGCAAAACGCAAACAGGAGTCGATTCTTTCCCAGACGCTGATTTATTATTTAATACTGAAATACTATAAATAACAAATCTGCAGAATCATCCAGCCAAGAAACGTAGGGATGCATGTAAAGAGCCCCACACATCTCAGCAGGCTCTGCCAGAAGGTTGTCATCCAGCACAGCCTGTGACGAGCTGTTCCTGTCGGCGCTGTGACTTAGCGGAGAGGTTTTGTCTGTTCCACACCTGCCATGTGCTTCCAAGTATTCCTGTCACTGCACTGCCCTTGCCTCATATTAAACCTTGCCTATAAATCATCAGTTTTAATAGATTATGGTTCTACTTTTAACCTGAAGAGAAACCATTTCGCCTGTGCACCGTATTTTGAGTTAAAGTCGGACGTCGTGGCTCAGGCAGTTGGACGTTCCTCAAAATGTAACTCAAGTGGAATGTATGTGTTTTGTGACAAGTGCTGCCACACGGTATGTCAAATGTTAAATAACAGCAAAATCAGCTCGTTTAAGTAACAATATAATGCAAGGTTTGAGCTTTTACTATATAATCCATTTTAAAGTACTCTTGGAGATGCTGTTCTATGGTAAAATTGGATTTTTAGCAGAAATACAGCCCGAATACTGAGCATAACAGAATGTAATCACAGCAGTCAGTTTACCATCTTAGATGTGATGTGTCCTGTAGATCCTTTTTTTTCCCACTTATCTTTTTAATGTAATTCTCTGTCCCACTCTGTTGAAGACCCAGTTAAATCAATGAAATAAAAATAGCATTGTAATATTATATCTTGTGGCAAAAGACTAACGTTGCTTCTAGTCAGTGGCTGTAAAAGTGATAAACCCAAAGCAGATTTCATGTAACCAGGCAGGTCTTTGACTGCCTTTATCTCTATCTCTATCTCTATCTCTGCTATGGAAGAAAGCTCTGAACCCCCTGACACCACCCCCCAAATTTTCAGTGGTTCCAGATTTCTCACATTGCCTTGTCCACAGAGAAAAATCCCTTTATCAAGAGTGACCACACCTCCGAGTACAGAATAGTGATGTCAAGGGTCTTTACTTTCATTTTCTTCTATTTCAGAAAATTTTCTTGATTCTCTTAAGTAATTTGACCTTTCACAAAACAGAGCATCTGTCTCCCCTTGAGCTGCAAACCAGAGTGTTCACACCCAGGGCAAAGTGTTCCCAGTCATAGGTGAGCAGAGAACAGTCACTTCAAAATAGGGATAAATACAAACTGTTAATATGCAGTTTTGAAGTCCCAAAAAAAGAGGGAGTCTATCCTTAGCCGTAACCATACGTGCATCCAACTGGGAGTAAATCAGATTGAGTGGGTATGAAAAAGCTTCTTGAGAATTATGTGTAAGATGTGAAAAGCAATCACACTGCTAGATATGATGAAACATAACCATAAAATAAAACATTGGAAGTCTGAATGATTTGGCATCGATGCAAAGCGATTTTTAAATGTTACCATTCAGATATGGTAGAAAATTATATCCCTCCTGTAAAAAAACACCAGTACTGAGTGGTAGGAAAAAAACCCCATGGAAAAAAGCAGACTAAAGGGAAAACATGGCACTGACACAGGTCTCTCTCCTCTGCCTGTCACATAATTTCCAAATTATTTTCCTTCCTCGGTATTCAAACTTGTACATAATTCCAGAGGAGTTCATTATGTGCAGGGACACAACAGGAGATGTATATTGTGCTTCTCATTCATTTCTCAAAAGTATCATATATGTGGACTTTACTATAAGATCATCATAATTTCTTTTAGTACATAGACAAAAAATTGCTCTTTACGGGCTGATATAGTCAAAGTTGATCTGAGACTTGTCAGCCTATGAGGGGAACTCAACAACCCTTTTGGAGAAGTGTGTGCTGGGCAACACTGTTCTCGTCTGTGTGTGGACCAATGTGACCTGAACAATCTGAATCTTACTCTAACGATACACATCAAACACATCAGCCCCCACAAGGAGAGGTAGGAAATGAAGTCTAAATTATTTTCAGAGATCTGGTTGATGAAGAGATTACATGCAGCTGTCAATAAAAGCCCTTTTCCTTCTGTGCCCCTGTGGTCACAGATCACTCACAGCAGAGTGGCAGGGAGGATGCTCTGAACCGAAGGGATATTGGCTTTATGCCCACTGTGAATAATGGGCTTTGTCAGGAATGATCCATCTGAAAACCCAGCTCTGCTCAGGGTTGTCTGTCAGACAGACCCAACCATTTATGAGGTACCACTTCAGTGGGGTTGGGGCTCCCAGAGAGGTTGTGGTCCCTCTCAGGGGCAGCTGCCTCTGTCCTCGGCTTGTGGTCACTGTTCCTGGCTGGTCTGGGGACAGACAGTGAGCTGAGGGCAGGACGTGCAACCCCAGACACGGGTCTTTGTGGTCAAACTCCACATCCCCTCACCGCCATCAGCTCTCCCATGGACACGGAGAAAGGGGACACAGCAAGAGCAAGGCTAAAGGTAAATTGCTTTTTGCCTTGCCCAGATCCTTTCAGTACAGTGAGAGGAGCTGTGGTGCTCTGCCCTCATCCATCCTGTCCTTAGCTCAGAAGTGTGAGGTGCCCAGCAGGGAGGGGCAGAAGAGCACAGTTCAAAGCCACTTGTCTTCTGTCCCACTTAGGTGATTGTGCCAGTGCAAGCTCAGGGAGTTAATTACAAAGTCTAAAAGACTTCTTTAGGCACTTAGGGAAGAAAAGACGTCCCAAGGGCCAGTTGTTTCTGCTGCCTCTCCTGCTGGTTTTTTTCATAATACACCTCCTCCTAAAGTGTCCTTTTTTTAAATTCCATCTGAGTCACATATTGTTTCCTCTCCCTCAGCAAGTGGTGATTTGGGGATTCTGTTTAGAAGGGGGGGAAGTGGCTGTGCTGAGCTGTGGTGGGTGACCCGAGCCCAGAGTTGGCTCCCAGCAGCTGCTGAGTCTGTAACCCCGTGACAGCTCTTGGAGCAAACAGCTGGTGTCTGAGACAATCCCGGTGACGTGAGATGATTGCAGAGACTAATGTTCTCCCAGCTCACTATTGACACATGGGATGGGTAAATGAGATTTACTTTGGCATCTCATTCACTTCTCAATCCATCTTCTCTAGTACTTTTCTCCCCTCCAGCCTGTACATGGGAAGGTCAATCAGTTTAATCACAGATATTAGATACACATGTACCATTTGCAGCTCCAAGTGTGCTCATATAGCTGGACTCCCTTGCACACTCGTGCTGACTTCTGCACCAACAGGTTTCTTTTGCACGGAAGAAACCTCCCCACGTATCCCTGGCAATGATAAAAGGAATAAATAACTCAAGAGAAGTGAATTTTGATTATATTTCTGTGCCAAGGCTGTCAGAATACGCTACGACTCTTTATTCAAGTTCACTGCCTTCCCAGATAAACACTGACATCTCTATTTTGCAGATGTAAAACCCAAGTGGGAGAAAGACTGAATTTCTCCTGCACAGACCATACAATAAATAATTCCCCGCTCCCACTTTGGGGCAGCAGTGGGACATGTGCAGTCCCTCTGCCCATCCCCTGTACCAGAACCTCAATCTGAGGCAGCTTTGAACAAATCCTTCTCTGCTTCTCTAAAGACCCTGACATCCACAGAAGGTGACCAGAACCTCCTGCAGGCTGGGAAGGGGTGGCACTGAGATTTTCTGATGTTCAGAGACTCAGGCTGGCACTTTTCCACCTTCAGTTTTCTTGCTAATTATGTAACATCACCCCAAAAGATGTTTCTGCTGACAAGGCGGGTGGTTTTGATGCCGCTCGTTTGGGTTCTGTTCAGTTCCCCCACATTCAAGACCCTTTGAAAAGCAGAGGCACAAATCCATTGAGGAGCTTTAAATGGCGAAGTGAGACTGGCATGTTGTTTCTACCCCTTTAGAGAAAGCCACAAAATTCTACAGGTGTCAAAACAAACACATAAATAAACAAACAGCAGTTGCCTCAGTGTTCAGAAAGGTTCCAGGAACTCTTACTGAAGTAAAAACTTCCCTTTGAAATAAAGGACACTGTGATTTTTAATTGCCTCCTAACCTTTCATTAATTGGACTTTATGCAGTGAGCAACATCACAATAATAGGTCTGCAACCTCTGTGCAGAATGTAAATGGGCCACAATGAGGGGAGGGCACCTGAGTGTGCCAGGCCCTGGCAGTGCAGGAGCTGATGGCTCATCCACCACAACAGAGACCTCCTAATTATCCAGTGGCCTTTGTTGCACTGGAATTGCTTTCAGAACAAGCAACATCTGAAAAGTATTCCCCACACACCACAAATTTTGGCATTCGTTCCTCAGAGAGGCACAGAACAGCTCTGGGAAGTGATGGCTTTCGGCAGCTCTGAAAAGTCACATTTTAAATTTATTTCCATAATAATGAGTCCGGTGAACAGTCTTGTCAGAAAGATTCATTTGCACGCCTCACATTTATGTTTTCGTGTCACTTCTGAACTTCCCATAAACAACGGGCTTTATGGCTAATAAAAGTAATGATCCCAAGGGCGGGAACTTTCTTTATGGCCTCGGCTGCGTCTGTGCCACGACACCTGAGGGACTGGGCAGGATGCTCAGCACTGGCCATGGCTGGAGCTCACTTGTCTCCACCTGCACCACACAGAACCTGCAGGCTGAGGCCATAAAGTGTGAACTCAGACCCTATTTTTGGGGAGGGAAGGGAGAGGATTTCCCCAAAGCACAGAGGTGGGAGGCCTGTGTCTCAGAAGGACCTTTGCAGCTCAGGGGAACAGCTAATCACAGTCACAAAGCCAGAATTCCTCTCTCATGTTTTGCCAGGGCTCATATTTCTCGACCCCAGAGAAGGTTTAGGTTGGAAAAACCTCAGGAAAAGGTTCTTCCCCCACAGGGTGGTTGGGCACTGAAGGGGCTCCCCAGAGCTTGGTCATGGCCCCAAGGCTGCCAGAGCTCCAGAAGGGTTTAGATGATCCTCTCAGGCACAGGATGGGATTGCTGAGGTGCCCTGTGCCGGGCCAGGAGTTGGACTTGATGATCTTTGGGGGTCCCTTACAATTCAGGAGGTTCTATGACTCTGACCTGTGATTCCATGAACCCCAGCTTTGGGAACAAAATTCTTTCTTTCTGGCCATCTCAGTCCCCCCTCCAAAACCCCAAAAACATTGGAGCAGCTGTTTGCTGGATCCGAGCACAGCTGTGGGAGCTGCTCAGGGACCAGGAGCCCCTGGCACAGCCCCTGGGATTCAGGGGCAGCTGGAGCACAGGACCCTGCCTGACTCTAGAGCTCCCACCACCCCTATGTTCTGTGGTACCAGGAGATGGGAGTAAAATCCAGCCCCTGAGTGTGTCAGCACAGCAGTGGGTTTGACTCCCAGATTTTATAGGAGAAGATCTCAAATGTTCCAGGAGAGCCCAGCTGAAACTCCCCAGTCTGGGGCTCCAGGCTCTGGCACCGGCTCTGCCGAGAGGAGCCAGCAGCACCTGAGACCTCTCCCTCCTCTCCCTGTGCTGGGCTGGCTGGAAATATTTCCCAGCAGGAACTTGTTGTCTCTCTTGGGGCTTACAGTGTCATTTGTTCTAATTCTTGTTGACATTTCATTTCACACGCTATTAAATGACCCTCTTCCGAAGGATGAAACAGAAATTTGCCTTAAAAGAGAGGGAAAAAATGAACGTGTGCTTTAGGACAAAACAAGCTCCTGATTTATTTTCCTGATAAAGTTAACATAGCTGAGGAAAGCATCCAGCCAGCCTCAACCAGAGCTGCTGTGTTGCACATAATTCTGTATTTAGTGACTGTGGCAGCAAAGTCACTAATGTCACGCCACATGCTTCTCTGATTATTGCCATTTTTAAACCAGTCATACTGTTTCTACCTAAACTAATCTCTCCTTTTGTTTATAAGCAGAGTTGAAAAGCTTTCTGTAAACAGCCAGGTTGGTACCTGCAATTATATGATACTGGATAATGGAAGGACAAGCATAAGGGAACTGAAATGAATCATGTTTTATGTGAGCAATTTAGCAATGACATATTCTATCAATCACTCCTGTACTGGGCCTGTGGAGTAAGCACATCTCCTGACACATTTATACCTTTCTTTGAACAATATAAAATGACCTCAGGAGATGGAAGAAGGTGCTAAAGGTGGCTGTGAATTAATTCATGGGGCAAGGAGAGGGGGGGGCATCCTGGCCCCAATGGTTTGGGGCAGAAGGGCACGAGGGGACAGTGACTCCAGGATCACCACAGTGAGAAAAAAATCACAAACTGATGTGAGCAGGGCTGGAAAATACAGTGAGAAGGGTGACTATAAAATCACAGCTTCCTCCAGCTTTCCACAGGCTTTAACTCCCAATGTGCTACATTTATCTTTTATGGTGATTAAAGCTCAGCAAAGTCATTAATACTGAGACTTCCCTCCCTGTATCATGTTAAGAAATAGACTTTTTTACTTGTTAAAAGAAAATAACCCCCTTTTTCCCTGCTAAACCTGCTTTCACAGGGGAAATGCACTACAAAAACGCTGCAAAGGAGTCCATTTGTACATGGCTAATCAACCATTTAATGAGTACTGTAAAATATAATTTATGGGGATAAACAAAGGCTGTTACTTGCAGAAATCCCACAAGTCTATGATGGGATGCACCGAAGCAGCTGGGAGGGGGTGCCCTACAGCATCACCCTGCAAACGTGGGGATAAAGGGAGTGGAATTCTCCTCATCCATACTGGGCAAAGCCAGGGGCACAAGGGACACAGGCACAGCCTGACTGGCCAAACCACCAGCAGGACTGTTACTCCCCCAGCCCAGTTCCTGACTCCAGCTGCCAACCCCCCCCTAAAATTACCCTCAGGAAAAGCTCTTTTGAAACCCTGAAGTATTCTGAGGGTGATGTGAACTTCTACATTCTCAATTTTTAAAGTAGGATTATGTCATATAATATCCTTAAAGATATTCCCCAGGGCCAGTCACTTTTACAGTGAATAATATCTAATCACCCATTTCTTCCCATATAATATACTACTGCCTGCTAAATTTGTCAATCTAATTAGCTCTTTCCCCTAACACTCAGTATGATTAAATCTGTGTTAAAACTTTCTGTGCAGCACAAGAGCAGACACACCTGAGCATTTTCTAAATTTAGCAGAGGACAATATTTAATGGGTTATTTTTAATGGGTGCTGGAATTGCTGCATAACCGAACTCTGATTTGAAGTTACCCAACCTGTTTGTTTTTTCCTCAACTGCCTCAAATTGTGTATCAAGCAGATTAGAAAGAATAATGGAGGAACCTACCTGGCACCATCCATCAAGGATCTTTCAGAACTAAATTAACAATGAGCACTTTATGGGGAAAAAAAAAGGAAGAAGAAACTGGGTTTCTTTATAGTGCAGCTTCATCATTTTACGAGATGTGTCAGACCAGTGACATTTGGACTCATCTTGCAGTTTCCACGTGCTTTAAACAGGGCAAACATAAGGGCTGGGAACAATTCCTGAGGATTTTCATGACTTGCACATAACTTTGATCTGAATTTTAGGAAGATTTGCGTGTATTTGGCGTAGTTAAAATGCCTGCTTGTGTGGTGTGGGGCAGTGACCTGATCCCAGGAGATGCTGCAATTTTCCAGGCTCAGGAAGTGGAGCTCCAGGGTCACCTGAGGGGTGCAGGAGCCCAGGGCAGGAGGAGCACAGCAGATGCTCCCCAGGAAGGAAATGTCCTGTTGGAGCCATACCTGGGCTGTCTCAGCCCTGAGATCCTGAGCTCAGCAGGGAATTTAAATTGCTCAGCACAAGTGGTGACTAAAAAGGCAAAGCAGGAAGGATGGGAGACCTGACAACATCAGCTGCAAGAAAAAAGAGGCTGAAAATCTCTAATGGGATCTCTTCCGAATCCTTTCACTGTCATTCATTAGTCAGGTAGCTGGGAAACCATCAGGTGCTGCTGGGGGCTCTCGACTGCCTTCAGAAAACCCCACAAAAGCCTTTGTGTGCCTCTAATCTGAATATTTTCTGTTGCCACAGCAGGAATTTATCTGAATTGTGTTGTGAGGATTGGAAGTTGGTTCTTGGCCCATTTAACTCCACAGCCACCTCTTTCATTAGAGTCCACTGGCAGAAGGAGAACCGATGCATCATCCCAATGACAGAGGCAGCCACAGCAGGAGACAATAAGGTTGTTTCTTATGGAGGATTTGAATTACTTCAATTATCATCTCTGAAGCCTCCCATTCAGGGAAGAGTGAGGTTTGGGATTACTTTAGAGCAATCAATTGTGCCTGATTGGTTATATTCAATAAAACTAGATGGGAGAGTCATTTTTTTGTTCCCTTCAGGCGATACAAGCTCAAAGACTTGTAAAATCTCTGTGCCCCCTTCAGGGCTGTCACTTGAACAAAACAAAGGCACAAGCTGGAGAAAGGAGAAACTAATATTCTTGGGTGTATTCTTTGGCTCCTTGTTCCTGAAAGAACAGTTTATCCTCCCATGGCAGCTGCTGAATTCAAAGAGGTCAGTGCTCTCAGCCTCGCTTTGCAAGGGAAAAAATTGAGGTTCACGGTGCAAAGAGATCCAGGAGAGGGAATCACTTCTGCTCCTGCTGTAAAGGTGAAAGAAAAGGTCCAAGGCCAGGTTGGACAGAGCTTGGAGCAACCCGGGGTAGTGGAAGGTGTCCCTGCCCATGGCAAGGGGTGGGAGGAGATGAGCTGTGAGGTTCTTTCCAAACCATTCCATGATTCTGTGGTTATTGTGCAAGGCCAGGTTGGCAGAAGTAGAGCAGGAAGGTGCCACAACCCCACCCCTGTCCAAAGGACAGATCCAGCCCCGGAGTGGATTCACCCTGCAAACAAAACCCAGCCAAGCTGAAGTCTGACCTCCAAACGAATGAAGTTCTCATGACTAATTAAAAGGCACTTTTTCTTTCTCTTCTCCCTGCTAGTCAATAAGATAAACACAGGCCAGTGGAACACAAAGAACGGGCTTTGTGCATTGTGGAGTCTCAAAGATGCTTTACAGTGTTAGATAGAAAACACAAAAGCTGAGCTGAGGCTCTTTTATTGCTGGATAAATATGTGTTCCTCTGGTGTTACTTTTGGCATGGAAGAAAAGAAATATGTTTCTGCCTAAACAGAATGGCCAGAGGATTTAAAGCAGATCCTCATTAAAAGATTTGTAATCCTGTCCCTGGAAGGCATGCAGAAAAATGTGTATGCCTCAAAAAACTAAACTACATTAGTTTTTTTACATAATCCATTCCTGTTTAGCTGGACCTCCAACTTACATTTCATTTGAAGCATAGATGAGAGTTCAGACTGGTTTAAAATTCTACCTTGAACACAAACTCTTTACTTGACTTGAGGCCATAGCTATGAACTTACTCTCATTTCACTTGTGGCTGATACTAAGAACTCCACCAAATCTCTGAACCTCTTACTGGCTCCAAGCTTATTAAACTTCCTAAAGTTTTCCCTAAGAAAATATTATTTTTCTCTTCATTTCCACCTTTGACCAAAACCCCACACCTAAGCCAGACCACCCTTTTAAACTAAAACCAGATCATTCTTTCAGGTGTGTTTCTTCTTGAGCCTTAAAATGTCTCCTGGGGAGGAAGGAGAATTGTTCTTTTGGAGTGAAACACAGGCTTTTGGAAGCTAGGATTGCTCTGCTCATGAGAACAGGGCACCAGCTCACTCCTTGCTGGATCAACCAAGCGCTTAAGGACATATTTCACTTAGGTGGGTGTTTAAATCCTGCTGCCTTAACTTGGGTGTTTAAATCCTGATGCTCCCTGAGCAGGTTGTGGTACAGACTGGCTTAAGCATCAGCTTGGCTGGGCTCTGCTCTCCAGCTTAGCTCTTCCCTGATAAGCTGCCTAAGACATCACCACGGCCTCTTTCAGGAGCCAGACAGAGAAAGTTGCAGAAAGTAATACCCTGGCCTCCCCAAGGAAATGAAAGTGGTCGTGTCAGAGCCAGTTCCTGCAGCAGAGAAGGAAAGATGCTGCATTGCCAGTGAAGTATAAGATATTGTGAATAGGGCTGTGCTTTGGCAGCTCATGCACAAGCTGGAGCTCTGTCTTATCTCAGGGTAACCTCCCAGCCTTCTCCTACGTTGGCTTTGCAAAGAAAAGGAGGACACCAAAAATTAATGAAAAAGGGCTTTTTCCCCCCGCCCTTTACTTAAGTGTCACCTGAAGGTTTAAATTTAGTAATTAAAAGTCCCTCTATGCTTCTGCATGAATTTCAAATATAGTCATTAAAAATAAAATAAACCCTTAGCATGATCCACACCTTACATAACTTCCTCCACATTTTAAAAATAACTTGTACAACTTTCTAGTACTCTGTGTGCATCACAGCAATTAGAGAGAGGCAGGTAATGCTCATCCCTCACCCCATCAGGCAGCTCATCTCTCACCCCATCCCTCGCTCAGATCTTCCCTTACAAGAGTTTTACCCTTGGAGTACAGGATTCCCCCAGTGGAAGGGGTAACACAGCTTTCTGGGAAAGACCTAATCCTCTCTGCACCCCAAAATCCAGCTCTGAATCCTGCCCTGGAGGAGCTGAGATTGTTCCTCATCCCATCATCCAACAGCTCCCAGGACTCTGGGCTTGGTCAGGAGGCAGCTGCATCTGCACATTTGGATTGTGGGGATCTGGTTGTCCTTCTGCACGTGGAATTTCCCCACTTCCTGCAAACACATTGATGTTTGAAAGAGCTGTTTCTGTCTGGAGCTAAAAGAAGCAGAGCTCTGCATCGTAGCCTGGCTCCTGGCTAACTGAATTACCAAAGAGTCCTAAATCTTATGTTATTCTGGTCCAATAAATATTAAAGTCAGGGGAAAAAAAGCTCATTAAAAGCCCCAAGAGTATAAATACAAAACGGAGCTATCTTTGTGTTTGTGCTGAAATCACACAACACATTAATAGCACTTGGTAAAATCCTCTGTGTCTCCTTCCATTCAATCCTCTGCTGTGAACCATGGGAGGACACAGAATGCTCTTCTGTTCCACCTAAAGTTCCTGAGAAATTCTCAGGAGCAGCCAAAAAAATCTGGAAGCCTCTAAGAACTGCAAAGTGGAAAGAAATGACCATGTGAGAATGATAAATGCATTGGAAAATAAGGAGAGCAAGGATATACATCAACACAGGTACATAAATCATGGGGATGCATGATGAATTTGTTATGCCACCTCTGCCTGTTGAACTGTTAAAGCAATGCTAAAATATGATGGAGGCACATGTGAGAAACTCCAGGCAAGTCTCCCAGGCCTTCATCCCTGTCTGAAGTAAATGATTACAGCTGGATTCACCTAAGTTTAAATTAAATTAGGATCTAGCCAGTTTTAGCTACAGAGAGAATTATTGCTGAGCATACATCAGGCAGAGCATCATTAGGGAGTCGGGTGTGCATTTGTTCTCTAGTTCCCAACTATATCCATCCCAAGTTTATCCACTACTTCAAGCTTTATTCTCCTAAACATACACGCACCTGCACTGGGCGTGCAAGGAAAATCCAGATAAACTTCACCTCAGTGTGGTCCTGAAGCAAACACCGGGGCAGGAGCAGGGACCAGCACCCCAGCAGGCAAAGGAGAGGGGCAGGGCACAAGTGAAGGGGGCTCAGGACCTTGAGATCCCCCCGAGGGGAGGAACAGCATCCCTGGATCCCTGCTGGAGCTGGCTCTGGGTGTGTGTTCCCAGGAGGATGGAGGCTGGCTGAGCCCAGCTGTGTTCTGGCTCCATGGATGTTCTCCCATGTGGATCCAGACTGGACAAGCCCCCTGGCCCCAGTTTACCTCGGGCAGCCCCATTGCCTTCCTCCAGCTGCTGGAGGCGACTCCGTGTGTGTTTTCCCACCAGGATCCGAGTGGGATGAGCCCAGAGCTGCTGCCTGCCGTCCTCATGCCAGTTTGCTGTGTCACTGCAGGGCTATTTATAGACTCTCAGTTGTATCCAGGGAACTGGAGGATGTTGACTAGTGTTCGTCTATGAATAAAACATGGATATTTTCCTGGCTGGAGGAGCTAAGAGCTGTTTTGGATTTAATGTTTTACTCTCTGATCAGACTCGGCTGCTGAGCCAGTTCCTTGTACTTCAGACACCAGAAAGGGGTTTGAGGCATGGACTGAGAGAAAACCTTGCAAACATTTGGCCAGTGTGTCCTTTTCTATCGATACTATGGAAAAAAATGATAAATTTGCTTTTTATGCAGGTAGTTTTCTTTTCTCCCGATCCATGGGCAGACAAACCAAGAGAACAAAGAGGAGATTCACCATCTCTCAGGCACAACATCTCCTTTTGCTGATCAATACAAATCTGCATCCTGTTACCTGCAAATTGCCACGGCTGACCCAAAATCTCTCTCTCCCTTCTGAAAAATTAATGCAAACTTTTCACAGTGACATCCGAGATGTGAAATGACAAAAGGAAGGTCAATTTGGTGATATATTCCTCCATACGCTTTTGAAGTAGGTCAGGTAATATAGGACTTGGCATCACTTTCAGAGTAACCGTAACTAGAATTAAATTTAGATTTCAATAATGAAGGCGCTTGTAAAAGTCAAAACTCCAGACCTTTTTTTGTGGCCCCTCTTTCCCTCCTGCAAGAGCCACCCCACGGCTCAGATAACACACAGATAGTGCCAATTTTTAATATTCTGCCAGTATTTTTGCCAGCCTCCTCGGACTTATTGCCCCATGGTTATGTACAACACTTTCAGAGCAACTTTCACTGTCAAATTGCAGCTTATTTATAACAAACATAACCTTAGAGCTGCCTCTGCAAGATGAATAAATGCCATCAGCCTCTGCTGTTGCAGCTGAGGATGTGCAGCATGGGAAGATGAAGTGAACTGCCCAGAATGACACGACCAACACAAGAGAGTTCAGTTTCTCCCCATGCTTAAACCTACATTACTCAGAAAACTGTATTTTCAGGTTTCAAAAGGCTTAGGTTTAATGTGTACTTGCCATGGCTCACTAAATTATTTCGATTGAGTTGGTTTCACAAGGAAAAGTAGAAAACAATGCAAGAAGTTCTTTTCTTGGTGTTTCAACCCTTCCTACATTAGAAACACTGCAAGAAGACAGCCTGGCCTAATGAGATTACCCAGGTTACTATTTTTAATGCCAACTACATTGAGGAAGAACAGAAAGAAAAGCCCATTACTGACTGATAAATAAAATAAAACTCATTTTCCGATGTATTCTGTAAGTCAAAATGCTTCAAGAACCTCTAAGGCTGTATTAAAGCCGAGAAAAACGCAACATGAAATCAATGTTAAAGGCCATCTCAGCACTCTTTTATCTAACCAAAATTGTAAACACACTGCTGCATTCCCAAAGCACAAAATCCATTTACACTTTGCATACTTGAGAAGAAGTCTAATGCATTTTGAAAACCGCAGCCTCAACTGCATGTTCCTCCCATTTAATACAACGTGGTTTAATAAGATTTGCAAGAGGCACAAAAGGCAAATTGAGCCCTATAGTCAAACACACAATTCCAGACTCCCAGCAGAGAGGAAACCCCAATGCTGAGGGAAATGAAACACCAGGAAGGGTAAAAGCAGGATAAGAGATGACCAGAAATACAGGGGAAAAGTCAGGAAACACAGATTCGACTTCTTGCAATACTTCTCTGAACAATTAGCTAATTATTTGTAGCAATGACAGAGTCAGTTTTCAAACCAAGTTCCCAGAAGGATTTTATTTCTTGTGGATAACTGAATTCCAGAGCCACCCAGGTCGTGTTAGCTTTGGGTAACACAACCAGACAGACAAACTCATCAGGAAAAGGTGGTTTGGGCTGCACAGATTGGTGCTGTTCCCATCAGTAACACCAGCACGGCCTCCCTGGAGAAGCTGCTCCATCCTCAGGGAGACTCAGATCTCTCCATCCTCCTCTGGTCACTGCCTAAGAGCAGGTCAGTGCTTCTGCTTGAGAAGTGCAAGTTAAATTCCTGAAAATTCTGAGACCTCTGAAACCTCACAAACCACACAGGCATGAGCTTAGGAAGATGGGTCTGGAGACATCTGAGGGTTGTAGCTGTTTGAAGTCATCCCTGTAACCAGCCATCCACCAGCCATGGGCATATCCCTCACAATTACCCAGCGGATTTTGATCTCTTCACTGAAATCTGGGTGTCCTGCAAAGGCTGCAGAAGCACTGAACAGCGAGTTTGTCATCTTAAAACCCTCCTGACACTCGCTGCCCTGTTCCCAGCGCTCACACTCTCACAGCCTCTTGAAGTCCACAATGTTGAAGGATAAAATCAGGTAATATTTTTCCCTCTGCTCAAAACCAGAGAGGCAAACATTAGGCTTGGTATAAAGTGGCGTGTGCACAGCAGAAAGCTGAGAGCTTATCCACAAGTGGTCTAAGGCATGGCACAAACTCAAATGACTCAACACAACAGATGCTCTTTATACCTGTCTGACTTTCTGCACAAAGTGTGCTTTGATCCAAAAGCTTTTATGGCAACACTCGAGCCAAAGATCACTGGGGAAAACAGAATCCTCTTGACTCCAGAAAGTTCTGGATCAAGCTGTCAAATGGAGGAACTGAGCATTGGGTCCAGAGTCAGGAATGTAAATTGTGCACACTCAGAATTAAAAATATGCCTCTTGTGCTGTCACCGTGATAATTTATGTTCATTCTGCCCCCCAAAAAACGCCTTTTAGTGATGGTCTGGGAACACAGTGTCAGCCCAGGAAACCCTACACAGGGCTTTGATCCCCCTGGCCATCACATGTTGCCAAGACAACCCACACAGGAAGGAGGACTGTTCTGGCTGCATCAGTCACCTGAGGGAAGGGAAGGGAAAGGGGTTGAGCAGGCTGGGAGCAGATTTCCATGGAAAATTCACATACTGACTTTGGAGGGGGCCGTAAAATTACCAGGGGTAACATTTGTCCTTTTTTCCATGACTGCAGCACACCAGATTCTCTGGTTCTGACACAAAGTTCTGAACTGTGCAAATAAATCCAGAGAAAAATGGGATCCCTGCTGCAAACTGCCCTGCTGAGGAAAGAAACCCAGTGGGGCTTCTGCACCTTTGCTTTTAGTTCTCTGGAGCATTTCCTTCTCTCACCCATCTCCATCCCGTATCCAGCAGGTGTTTCCATGGCAACACCATGCAAAGCCATCCTTCCCTCTGACATGGGAGAAATGTTGAATGGCTGAAAAGAACTGGCTTGGGAAAACCTGGAAATTCAACTAAAAATGGGAAAGGCAATAATGGAAGGTGATGGCGAAAAGCTGCCTGGGGGCTTCAAACCCTTCTGGGGGTCTTGTTACAGCTGAATGTGATTTGCTGCTTCTCTTTCACTGTGATGAGGGGAAAGGCAGATTTTTCTTGTGAGATGTGGAGCATCCCTGGCAGTGCTGCCCCTTCATTCAAGCCTACTCCTAGCAGTAACTCTCCTAATTCTACTTTATGACACAGAAATGGCTCTGAGGGACCCAGAGGGCAAGGAAGGAGCAGCAGAGCCCCAAGTCTCTCCCTTAAGGAACAGCTTCACTTGAAAGCATATAACTCTTAGAGTAAATCAGTGTAATTTGTGCTCTGATGTCCTGCACGGCTTTACAACAAGTGACAAATCAATCATTATCCAAACATCCTTTGATAATCAGTGTGGTTCCATTAATTATGATAAATGCTTTCAGCAGCTGCAGTGTGTGGACGTAATGCATAATTGCTTGGGAATCATATTACCCTACTTTTCTATTCACTTCATCAAGTACAAAGTCTCTCCAAAACTGCCACACTCCAGAAGCTGAACTCGGGAGTTTACACAATCCGCTCTTCCAAGTGTTTAATTGGAGCAAATGCAGAGTCCATTAGGATGACTGTTATTAAATATTAAGTAATATTCCTTGAAAAGGGCCCATTAGAGCTTTACAAATTACAAATATACAGGAGGACTTCATCAGTTTCCTGACCCAGGGGATTAATTGGAGCAGTTGTTGCACAGCAACACGGTGCAGGCGATTAGGACCTCACCTAATGAGTAACACTGCGTCCAATTGGAATTGCAAGGAAATTTAGCTTGGCAGAATGCAATTACTGGATTCCGAAGCTGATTGGATCACAGCCTTGCTGCCTTCTTAAAAAGTGCATCCGGAATGAGTGGGGAAGAGCAACGGATGAGGAATGTGAAATTCCCATTGGTGTTAAAGACACCAGAGGGGAAGGGGCTGAGAGGCCTCGGAGCAAAGTGACCAATTCAACCCACAGATCAATGGGTGCATCTTCACAGGATTAATCTCAGGGTTTTGGTGCCACAGCACATCACTGGGGGAAAGAATTCGGCTGACTTTTCATAAAGAATCAACATTTCTATCAAAAAATAGGAATCGTTGTCAAAATAAGACCAGATTAATTTAGAAAAGGCTATAATTCTTTTGAATTCATAGAGAAACGGCCTTGCTGGCAGGTTTTTCCCTTGTTCAGGGTCTCGTTTTTAGAAGCAATTCCCATTTGTCACTGGTAGTGACAGGATGCTGAACTGGTTGGATTTTTGGAGCAATTGCTCGTGAAAGTGCCTGTGTTTATATTCCCCCTCATCCCAGTGGTCACAGGGAGTCAGACCTTGGGTTTACATCCATCATCACGGAGCTTTCAGAGAGTTTTCCAGGGGATTTTGGAAAAGCAGAACAGCTCCATTAATTGTGCTGGGAACCAAAAGCAACATTTCAGTGCTTGCTGCAGCATCTGTGCTGTTCCTGCAGCAGCTACTGCCGGGAAAAAGATTTTAGTTGTTTGAAAAGTACAAAAAGTAGGCATGGAATAAATATTTGGGTAGACCAAAGCAGCAGAGGGAGAGGAAGGAGAGGGGGTAGGAGCACTGGCAGCCGAGCAGCTCCTCGCTGTTCCAGCTGCCATTCCTCGTCTGGCACGGCCAGGGATGCAGAGATGATGGAGGAGCTCGACAAGAGCCTTGAAATGTTGGCATCATGGGAAATCAAAGGGGGAAAAAAATGTGCAGGAAGGCTTGAATGAAATGAAGGCTTCAGCTGGATTGCAGCCTGCTATTCCCAAAACAGGGAGGAATTGGGATCCAGAGCAAAAACCAGCCAGCTCTGAGCAGGAGCCTCGACAAGGAAACTCCTGTTGGGCTCTTTCCAGCTGGGAATGAGTGAAACAGCAGCCTTGGAGCACCCTGGTGTCCTGGGAGGGAGGACAATAATCACCAGAAGAGCAATATTCTGCTTAAGGGACTATTCAGAGTGGATTGCCCCCCTATATTGGACTAACAGTGACAAATGGAAATTGCTCTTAAAAAAAGAGACCCTGAACAAGGGAAAACCCTGCCAGCAAGGCCATTTCTCTATGAATTCAAAAGAATTTGACTTTTTAAGATAGAATTTTCATTAAAATGATGAGGGCTGCATAAATTCTGAGTCTAAACATCCTGTTCCCAATGCTCTATGCTTCTCTTTTACAGGGTAAGGGACCCTTCTTATTTGATGCCCACAGAAAAAAAAGATTTTGCAGGAGGATTTAGAAAAATACTAATACTTGTATTTTCACACAAAAACCCCCATTTCATAATGAAGGAGCCTGAGTAGACTCCTGAAGCACCTCCATGAGATTCCTTCTGCTGCCTTTTATCACTTCAGGCTTTGACCAAAACCTTTTCTTTTCTTGTACACGAGTTCTCCTGAGGAATCTGTGTCCTCAAATCCTCAGGGATCCACCAGTCCCACGAGTCTGTCCCCACCTGTCCCTCTCCTGCTTTCAGGGATGTACAGGAGCACATTTCCAACAGTTGCACTGGTTTTCAGCAAAGAGGGATTTAACCCTGTATTTTCATCCATTTTCCCTGAACCTTTCGGCATTAAATGATCTGAAAATAAACCCTCTTTTTTATTTGGTGTGGTTTTGGAGTCTAATTTAGAAATGGCTTGAGAAGAGCTTTTTTTCTTCCTTTTTATCCTTTATATCAGTCATTTTATCTGATATATGATAAGCTCAGATGAGTTTAAACTGATTCATCCTATTTTGTAATGTTTAAATGTACTTTGCTGAAGCTCCATCATAATGTCACACACTCTTAAAATGAATAATTCATCCTGCCCACCTTTTCTGAAATGCCAAAAAGATACTGAGCCTTCCCAGAGAGAAGCAAATACCTTCACTAAAAAGTACACAAAGAAACAATATAATTGAAGAACAAATACCAAGCCCAGCTGCACCACTGCAAATCTCAACACCATGATCTTACATTGGGGAACATTTTAGAGCCCTGGAGGGAGGGAGAAGGAGCTTTTCCAGGGAGGGGTCAGCTCTGCCCTGGGTTCTGATGTCTCTGAGCTTTCTAAGGGGAAACAAGAAGTATCTGAAAAATCAGTGACAGGTACAGATAAGACTCTTGGAGTAACGGCCTGTCAAGGAGCTGTGTAAAAAATGACATTGATTTTATCCCCATACTGGCACTGTTTCAAGGAGAGCTTTGTCAGTTCTATATTTAGCTGCTGGATTATGTACCTTACTAATAGTCAGGTAGAGTTTTGTCAATTTTGAACCCAGCAGGGACCAGGTTAAGACTCCGGAATGAATGCTACTGTGTGCAAAACTGGTGTTTGCCAACTGGAATGAAACACAGGGATAATGAAAGTCTCCTGAAGAGCTTCAGATAACAGGGAGCAGAGCTTCCCCCAGCTGCAGAGCACCATGGTCTCCTCTGGCCATGGTGCAAGAGCACACTCCAAGCTGGGCTCAGCAGGTGGAACCAACCTCCCACCCAGCTGCACCCAGCCCAGGGCAGGGCACAGATGGTCCATGGGAATGGCTTTAAACTGAGAGGGGAGAGATTTAGATTGGATATTGGGATTAAATTCCTCCCTGTGTGGGTGGGGAGGCCCTGGCACAGGTTGCCCAGAGAAGCTGTGGCTGCTCCATCCCTGGGAGTGTCCAAGGCCAGGTTGGAGCAGCCCGGGATAGTGGAAGGTGTCCCTGCCCATGGTGGAATCAGATGAGCTCTGTCCCCTCCGACTCAAACCATTCTGTGATTCTTTCATAAGAAATGGAGGTTGCAAGCCCACACTCACTTGGATTACACATTTTGCCTTCATTCCAGAGCAGAAGCAGCATTTCATTCATTCACCCCTGACTGGAGTCACCACAGGACTGGCCCCTGCTTTGGTCACAGCCACTCATTTGCCTGGCAGGAACTGAGAGGGAATTTCCTGAAAATATCAAATAAACCCCTTTGCCCAGAGGTAGCACCGAGGGAAAGGCAGGAGGCTGCACTCCCAGCAGGGCAGTGGAGTGAGCAGGGCCATGTGCCAGCACTGCCAAGCTCCAGCAGCCCCATGTGCCTCATCCCAGCACAATTCCAGCACAACAGAGCCCTCCTCAACACCCATAAACCCATCGTTACACAGCCCCATACGTGAGGGGCTAAATCTCCCTTTGCGCTTCATAAATATGTGACACAAGGGTATTTTTACAGAATCGTGTAGAAGGCATGAGATGAACTCTCCGCTGGAGATACTAAAGGCATCTGATCACTTTTGCTGAACATTTGCAGCACTGCTGGGAACGCTGGGTGTTATCACTCACCACTTCAGACACTGCCAAGAGGAGAAAGGCAAGGACAGGCTTGTATCAGATAGTCTTGCTTTAGTGGAGACAGGCTTTCAGCAAGCCCAGATCAGCTCTCCAAACACCTTGTCTGGAATAAATAAAAATTAAAGCGAACTAAAAAACCCTATAAAACTCCGGAGTCATTTTCCATCAAGAGCCCCACGCTGCTCATCAAACATTGAAGAGCAGTCTGTGAATATCTGAAAAAATGACCTCATTGTCATTCTTCAAATCTTCCCTTCAAGCCTCGGAGCACAGCGATGCAAAAGATGAGTCTGGAGTCCTGTGGCCACATGTTTGCACATTCACGGCATTTTTTCACTCCCAACAATCTTGTTTTATATTGTTGAAATGCAAAATGAATGCGCTGGCAGAGCCCCTGTAGATTCACCCAGGCCCTTCCTAAAGCAACTTGTGCAGGGAAAGGAGACAATGAGCTCAATGGGTTTTGTACCAGTTGCAAATTTTCCAGAGTTTTAACTTCCAGAGTTTATGGGTTTGTGAACCAGGGAGCTAAGCTTAAAAAGCACTGTGGATATCCTATGGACATTTCCTAGACAGACCTAATCGTCAGCGCTTTGGGGCAGGACTGAGGAGCATTTAGATCCCAGCTGAGGAATCTGTTGTTAAAGGCTTTGAAACGGTTGAAACAAAATGACTGAACCTTCATTGGTTGCTGAATTAATCTGGGAAGGTTGATTATGAGCACCCTGAAACCTGATGAGAAACTAATGGGTTTGGGATCCCTTGAAAAGTAGGGTGGGAAAAAACAAACCCATGAACCAAAAGATGTGTCCTGATGTTGGGCAGAGAGAGGGAAGCAGAAACGATGGGCGGGGGCAGAAATATTTGTGCACTAAAGGAGAAACTCTGCTCTGCATCACGCTGCTCCAGGTGGCAGGTTTGGTGCTCACCCTGCTCGAAGTGAAAAACGAGCCTGTCTCATCCCTCTGGGGGCCCAGACACACCCTTGGCAGGAAAATTCAATCTCCTGCCGCTCCTGTGGGATCACAGCCCTGCCTCCACAGCATCCTGTCGTCTCCATGCTTGTCTGGCCCACTTAGAAGGGAAGCACCAGGGACCTGACTGCTGTCCAAAAGTGAAATCTAAAGGAGACCATATGGTGTAGGTTCAAGCATTTGGCTGCTGTTTGAGCCTGGGAGAAAGAAACAGCAGCTAAATTTCGGATGCCAGTAAAAGCTCGAGGTCCAGCCACAGAAAGTCCATTCCTGGGGGATAAGACTTATTTAATGTAACTAGATTACCCTTCTATGGCTTCACATTCATTGGAAGGAAATTGTGTTTGATATTTATCTATATTTATGTCTATATGCCTGCATAATGTTCTTACAAAGACTAAGCAACAGATCAATGTGGAGATATCCCTTTCCTATACAACCCACCCCTCACAGACCAGCACTGTTATTTACAGTTGGATATAAGAGAAATTGAATAATTTCAGACGTCTTGCCAAAGTCTGGTCACCTAAATGCCCGGTGAGAGAGGCAAGACAGAATGCACTGGTAAATAAACAGAAGGTGGGCCATGGGAGATCAGGAATTCATTAACAGCTTTTAAGGCCAGAAGGGAAATTGTGATCACCCTGGGACTGGCTGTTCAGCAGCAAAAGGCCAAACACCCACGTACCTGTAGCTATGCCATAACCAGGACAGGTTTATGACTATTTTGCTTAGTTTTGAAAATCACTCGTGTTTTCTAACGAGCTCGGTCACCCCTTTTTACTATCATTTTTTACTGGGTGACTCGATTTACTCCTTCCCTCCAGATCAGGCTGCAAGGGATGTTTCCAACAGTTTCCAAAAGATTCTCTCTGCTCCAAAAGCCTCCCAGATCAAGCAGAGAAGATGTAAAAGTGGAAGCGACCCACTGTGCAGATGAAAAATAGGGGCACACGGACTCACTCCTGAACTGTACTGAACTCTGTTCCTGATTCAGCAAAGCAAATCAGCATTGATTTAAGCAGTGCTTACAGTAAAGCAGGTGCTTAAGTGCTTTCCTGGATGATGACTGGGACACTGAGGGCCTTGATGGAGCCAGCCCAGCATTTCCCTGTGGCACTTAAGTCACTTTTGTTACGTTTTGCTATAATTCTGTCACTTCATGAAGAACATTAAGCTTTGTCTCTTACCAGTCACCTGCAAAAAGAGGCCAAACAAAACTCTGTAATGAGGTCTCACTGCAGAAATCCTTCCCACTACCCATATTTTGGGCACCTTTGACCTCACATCCCACAGAAAATGACCTTTCTTACACCTCCTGGCTATGGTCTGTTAACACTGAGTTTTACATTCCATTCATATTCCCTGTGACATGACTTAAAGCTCAACCACGACAAGGGCAAAAGGTCTGAAAAAATCCAGTTACAGCTTCTTTATGAACAATGATTCCATTTAAGAGCTGGAAAGTACTGTTCAAGAGAGGATAAAAGATACCTTCCATAGGAATACATAAATTTAGAAAGGGACACACAACTTTCAGGACTCATGGGAGGGTTTACTGTCTATATTGTCCCTTATCACTCCATCTTGAAGCTCACCTGTTACAAATGATTTCAAATTAAATGTTTTGGGGTACAAATATTCAGAAAATGAGCCACAGTGCTAAAGTAGGGGTTTGGCTGTGTGGACTCAAGGGTCTTCTGCTCTGGAGCCAACGTGCCCCCAGCATCTTTGTGCCTCAGTAAAGGTTGTGAGTCATCCAGCTGCTGCTGAAGTAAGTTAATAAAAGAGAGAGGGCAAACATCCTGTTTTGCTCTTAATTCCTATCACTGACTAAGATGTAGCTTAATTAACCAATCTTCGCTCCCTGTAGGACAGTCTATCACCACTTCCATATGTAAAACACTACACAGAATCACAAAATATCCTGAGTTGGAAGGGACCCACAAGGATCACTGAGTCCACCTCCTGGCCCTGCACAGGACACCCCAAAAATCCCACCCTGTCCCTGAGAGTGTTGTCCAAACCCTCCTGGAGCTCTGGCAGCCTTGGGGCTGTGACCAAACCCTGGGGGCTTTTTTCTTGATTCTAAATTACCCTCAACCTGGCTGCTCTGCTGCCATGTGCATTAACATGCAGCATTTCTCACCCAAAACACTGAGCAAGCAAATCGTCATCTGTCATCAGGCTGTTCCCTGCTAATATTCCTCTCATCTGTAAGTCTGTGATTCCAGTGGGATGCCTGCCCCCCTCCCAGCTGTGGGACAACAGCACTTGTTACTGGAATTCTAAGTATAGAGTGGTTTGAGTTGGAAAGGACTTGAAAGATCATCCAGTTCCAAACCCCTGCCATGGGCACTGACACCTTCCACTATTCCAGCTTGCTCCAAACCTTGTCCAGCCTGACCTTGGACACTTCCAGGGATGGGGAGTCCACAACCTCTCAGCAAGGCTTATCTCAAACACTCCTCTCAGTAGCTGGATGCAGGTGGAAGCACCTCAAAAGATGTTGTAGTCACAGAGAACATCTCAGCTGCCACTGCAGTGTGTCAAATGCTTCATCTGCTTCCCTCATCCTTCTCCTCCTGCCGGCAAGTGGGTGATGGGAGCTGGGGCTGGGAACTGGGGCTGGGCACGTGCCAGACTCACCCTGCCAGTCACACGAGGGAGAACAGCAAGAGGAGGTAAAGCCTCCCAGCCACCAAAGTAATACAGAAAAGGAGATTTTTGTGTTTGACAACTAGATGAATAATCATCCCAAATTCCCTGCTACACCCTAATCCCCTGCTGAGTCACTGGGTCCGTGTTGATACCCTGGGCTGGGTGACTCCTCTCTCGGAGGCTGCCAGGGAATTTTGCCATATGGCAACCAGGAGATTTGATTAGTTGACTGTTTCCTATTTGTTTTAATTAGTAGTTTATTAGCCATATGTTAAATTGCACATTTCAACCACTCAGCACTGTTATTGGAAGTCAGAAAGTATCTCGATGGGGTTTCTGTCATCTCCTGAGCCCTGTGGGTATTTGCTTCGGGTGCGGTGTCACCTGCTGGGAGGGCAGGAATGCTCTCCCGTGTCTCATCCTGTCCCATCTCATTTCATCTCTTCTTGTCGTATTTAATCTCATCTGGCACCTCTGCCAGCACCAGGCATGGGCGCGGGTCAGACCTCTGGCTTCCTACCAGAGCCACTTGTCACACTGGAGGATGCCGATGGCATTGCCAGGCTCTGGAAGCCCCGCTGCCACACACGGGGGTCTCCGGGGAGAGCCTCCCCCCCCAGCCAAGGGATTTGGTGCTGCTCTGCCTGAGCAGCGCATTAACAGGAGCTTGAAGCCTCTGTGCTAATCACACTGCAGTGTTTGCACCTCTTTGTTTCTGCATTCCCATCAATCAGCCATATAAAAGTTAATGGGAAATAGATAAAGAAGGTCATAAAAAGCAACAGCACGGATTCATTTTAAACCTCACTACAATATCCACAAGGACCTGAGAGCAGTTTTCCCTCAGCACAGGTTTTTATTGCAGGCACATTCTGGCACCAAGGGCTGCTGCCATTGATCTCACCAGCACACAGCTATTGAAAGTCCCAAACACCATCCCACTTATTGCTGGGAAACCACTGGAAAGGTACTAAAAACACCACCAGAAACTCAGGAAACATCCCATTGCCTTTCACCGCTAACACACGATGTCAAAGCAATTGCACAGAATTAAACACCAAATTCATGTAAATTTGTTTTCTATCCTTTCCTTGTTTTTTCCTGAGAGAACTGTGAACATCCTTTTATTCAATGCTCTCAATGGCCTCTCCATGACTAGTTCTCTCCTTCACAGAAATGTGAATTTTTTTTTTCATACTTACATCTTCTCCTGGAAAACATCTTTACATTAGGTTTTATTGATTCCTGTGCAGTTTAGAAATGCAGATTCCTAGATGGTGAGATTGATTTTGTGGCCCATTTTTTCCCATCAGTTCAGGGTCTAAAATGCAATAACTTCACTCTCTCAAATACTGTTTTTAATCAACACATTGCTCTGATCTGCTCTTATGCAGTTGCTCCCTGTGTGGGCTCAGATCAATTTTTAGATTCTAATGACTGACACATTTTTAAAATACATTTCAGTTGCACCTTTACAATAGATCCCAGGTACAGATTTGCAAGTGCAGATGATGACAGCCCCAAACCCTCATCACTCCCTGCGGAGGCCAAGCGGTGGGTGGAAGTGAAGTGCTCCCCCCATGCTGGGATGGGAGCAGGGGGGAGATTCCATCGCCCCTGCAGCAGCTCCTGATGCTCCTGGGCCTTCTCCCCAGCAAGTCTTAAAATCATTGCATAGAATCATTAAGGCTGGAAAAGATCTCTAGAGTCATCAAGCCCAACCTTGGACCAAGTACTGCCAAATAAACCACGGAGCAAAAATCCCACATCACTTCCTCCAGCCCATCTGACCCACAGGCGCTTTCCAAGAGCCCAGGGTCTCTGGAGTCCAAGAGTCCAAGAGCACAAAGCTCTGCCTTTATTAAATAACCCTAAGCAATGCAGCAATGCTGCTTTTCCATAGCTCAGTAACAATTTCTTGAGGAATCATGTACCACTGCCCTCAGAGCAATTAGTACATCAGCCTGTTAATTCTTCATGCCCTCTCCCCAGCCTGGGGGGCTGTGCTCTCCCTCATATTCTCCCCAGAATAATCTGAGGGAGCAGGAGGAAATCGAGGCCATGCAGCTGTCCAGGTAACAAAAGCCAGCAGCAGCATCCTCCTCCCCTCACCTCGTGCCAAGCTCTGTAACATTTTGTCATTTCTGGTGTGACAAAACATAGGTGTTTACCACAAAAGCCTTACAAAGCATTGCTAAAGAAGGAGATTTTGATTAGCAGGCCCTGGAGAGAGAATTATACCCAACAGTGAGTTGTAGCTTGTTCACATTGCTCTTCCCTTGCTCACATCCATCCAGCAAGCCCAAGCCTTGCCCTGACACACAGGCAGCTCTTTTTCTCCAGGAGCCAATTCCCTGCTGGGTTTCAAACACGTTTCAGCTCACGCACATCCCTGACCCCTTCCCAGCTCCTGTGTTCTCCCAGACTGCCCTGACCCAGTTCTCTCTGAGCCACTGGAATAGCAGACCTTGAACGTGACCCCACGGTCAATGAGCAGTGCCAGGCTGGGTTGGGAGGACAGGTAACACCGTGCTCTGGGTGCTGCAGTGCCTGTGCCACGCTGTGCAGCACAACACACCCCTGGGTACTGCATTTCTCACTGGTTCTAGGAGAAGGGTCCCCCAAACCCCACTCTGCAGATGGTCTTTCCCCACAAAATGAATCCCACCCATCCCACTCGTTTGCTTTGCAGTGCCGAGAAATCAGCAACACTCCTCCTGCAGCACAGGATGCTCATTCATTTACAGAAGCAATGAGAGAAAACTCTCTCTAAGAAGGGCTGAGGAGCTTTGTGTTTACTCATCCTGGTTTGTGAGAGATGATAATGTCACTGGTCATGTTAGTAAACACTGACAAATGTGACAAAGCTTGCAGTTAATCCTTGGAGCCTCCTGAAACCAAATATTCTCCCATTTGGTAACGAGTGCAGAGAGAAACATTCTCTGTGGCCTCTGTGTAGTCATATTAAATATTTAAAGTTACTTACTGAGTACACACAGGGTCTGAACTTCCAGCTGATCACTGGAACACTCGGGTTCTGGGGGAGAGTATGGAAAGGCAGACGTGCCAGCAGCTCCAACTGGGTGTGAACGACTGGAAGCTATCCTTCAGCTGGAAAGTAAGACAAATGAGACTGCATTAAAGCATCCGATAAGAAAAGATGTTCCCTTTATTAAAAAATAGCAGTACATTCTTTACATTTAGCATAAAATCTGCTGTAATTACCTAGCAGTTGGAAAGCAATTTGCAACAGGCTTTATTGTTCAGCATGTGTACCAAATTCTCAGGGAAACATCCACCAGGGAATAAAGGAAAATGAGATGTGCCACAGTAACTACAACATTTAAAGGCTTGCACAGTGGAAATTTCAGGGAGGTTTAAACGAGCTCCAGTGCAATTCTACATCTGTGTTGCTGTTTTTGTTTTGTTACTTAAAGGGTTCTGGGTTTGACTCCAGTTTCTTTCTCTCCTATGTACACACACCCACCAGGAATGTTATAATCCACACAAAACTCGTAGGGTTATAGTACAAAAGAAATATAATTGTCAAAAGAAAAACTAAGTCTATTGAAGCCACGGAACAAGAAATATTCTGACAGGTGCCATTGTTTATCAAGCCTGTACCTCTTTGGGTTTAATCTCTACAATAAAGGGGAAAGGTAGTGATTAATGGTTTTCAAATTTACCACAGCATCCCAGAGTAACTGTTTCATCCAGTGGAGAAAACTGGAGCTCACACAAGGTTTTGTGGATGAAGGGAGAGACATTTTACTCCTGCTTAGCCTGGTATAAATGTGGCCTCACTTCACCACAAATGAGATATGCTGTGGAGCTGTGATGGGAATAAATCACTTCCAGTTTGTACCAGTTTGCAAAAATAAAAAAAAAAATTTAAAAGACATAAAGAGTTCTAGTTCTGCCTCTCCTTGAGGCAGCAATGTCATTCAGGAATTCTGTGTCAGGTGCTGAAACCTGTGTCATGCAGGAAGGGAACATGAGCCTGATGCTCTCCAAGCAGTTCCTGACTTCTCAGGGGACCTCACACGTCACACAGTGAGAACCAGGAATTTATCGGATGCCTGTTTATTCCTCCTTTCTTTCTTTTCTCCCTGATTAAACAACATTCCTCTGGATTTAATTTTAGACCATCAAATAAAATAGGAATGTATCCTTGCAAGGAAAAGCATATTCCGTTCTGTTCCAGCCCGAAGCCAAACGGCATCAACAAACCCGTCCCGTTTGGCAATGAGGACATGACTGTGAAAGTGCCTGGAATTCAGGAATATTAACAAATTCCTTATGCTATTCTCCCAGTCCAGAACTGTATTTCAGAACCCTGCCTTGTTTGCTGCCCTGCACTACCCTGCCCGACGAGGTCCTGTGCCCTCGAGCCTCCAGGCAGGTTATTAGTCTTACAAAACGCACAGGATTAGGAGCTCACGTCTTTAAGCTCTACGGGCTGAGTTCTGCTCAGCGTGATTGCGTGGATACAAATGAGAGCAGAGCTTGATTCTGGATATTTACAGTACCATGCAATTTGCTTTAACACACTGGCTTCTGATGTGAGGCGAGTTCCACGCGGAGGAAGTTAATGGCTGTGTCCTCTCTCGGATCAGAGCAAAGCACACGCCAAGAGGGAAATCAAAGTTGTATTATTAGGCAAAATAATTCCCTCGTTCCAGAAGAAAAAAAGGAAAATTTTAGCTAATGTTCAAAGAAACGGAACGATCTGGGAGTGAAAGGAGGAAATGTAGATGTGATGACAAGAGGGATGGGACTGTGCTCTACGGGCTGGTAGGAAAGCCAGGAATAATAGAGAGCAAGGAGAATCAGACAGACATTTACAAAAGTCCTAGACTTTATTCAATGAATTATTTAAAGTCTATTTCTGATCTGGCACAGGAGGTCACTCCATCTCCAGAAGGGAGCAGTGGGAGCCCCATCACTTCTGCCATTCAAAACTCCAGTGAACAAAGTGATGGGAAATACATGGCACAGAACCGTCCTCCTGTGGCTCCAGGGGAAGGATTATCTGTCCTCAGGAGACTTCTCTTCTTCCTAGTATCACCAAACCATAGAATCACAGAATGGTTCAGGTTGAAAGGGACCTTAAGAGCATCTCTTTCCACCCCCTGCCATGTGCAGGGACACCTTCCACTATCGCAGGTTGCTTCAAGTTCCAGCCAACCTGGCCTTGGACTCTCCCAGGGCTGGGGCAGCCACAGCTTCTCTGGGCAACCTATGCCAGGGCCTCACTCTCCTCACAGGGCAGAATTTCTTCCCAATATCCAAACTCCTCTTTGTCCTGGCACTCCAGGTCCTTGTGGATAATCTCTCTCCAACTTTCCTGCAGGCTTCCCTCAGGTACTGGAAGGCCACAATTAGCATCGAGCTGGATGAGGCCTTTCAGACCTACCAAAATAATAACCTGGCCTTGAAAGACTCATTTTAACAAGACAACAGTGAACATTGAAGAGATAGACCAGATGGTGTCCAAAACCTTGGGAGCTTACCCCCAGCATACCAACAACGTGACAAACTTTGTCTCTATTACAGCCTTGTCAGAGAGTCGGAAAAAAGGATGGAAATATGAGCTGAAAGTGATGAACTAAATCACATGAAGGTTAATGACTTAGCCAAGGTCTCACACAGTACAGCACAGCAGTGATTTGGGAACACTGGTGTCCCAACCCAGTTCTACAGTCAGAAGATCATCCTTCCTACTTTGCTCCAGCGAGCACAGACAGATTAATGGAAGACACATCTCCCCCCCACACACACCCTGAGAGCTTCTGCAGACCTGACAGCTCCAGCAAGGGCCCTATTCCCAGGATCTGAGGGAGGGCAGGGCATTTGTAGAAAATGAAAAATGTATTTTAGAACCAAGGTTAACACCAACAGCCCAGTTTTCCAGGTCCACTGGGTGAGGAGAGGTTGAAGTCATTCCTCATTTGCCAAGCAGCCCATTCCCCCACCTTTCTCAAAGTCGTGGAGGTGTTTATAAATTCTCCCTCCAGACTCTCTTTGCTTTCCTGTCCTACAAACATCCTTGACCAGGGAGTTTGTTGTCGGAGAAGGATCTAAAAACATACACGTGGTTTACCTTGTTCAGCACATTCTCAGAGGCTGGGTCTGCCCATAAATAACCAAACTGCTAAAGGTGAACGTGGACAACTTGAGATATGGAGACACAGAGAGAGAATAGGTCCTGGGCAGAGCTGAGGCACACAGCTTCTCTCACTTTTATTCAATCACAGCAATTTCACGTCTCTGGGAAGAAGAGAAAAAGCTTCGAGCATGAGATTATTACATTTTGTACATTACACCCTGATAGAAGCTAAAAATAGACTCTGACAGTTGCTAAGTGCATTTCAAATGGCTTTCCTTAGAGGTAAAAATGGGATTTTATTTGAAAAAGCAGAAGGTGGGATTTATAACGTCTTGGGAAAGAGCTGAACAGAAAAACTCAAGGAGTTTGCTATTCCTTTTCTTGGCAGAGAAGGCAAGAGGTGTTTACTGAGACTGTTTAGGGCTTCCCAAGCACTACATGAAGAACACAAATGCAAACTCCCGGCACTTCTCATCCCCTTCCTTTACACAAAACCACGGCCACATGAGCCAATTTCCTTCTTCCTTCTGGACTGAGGGTTCAGGGCTGTGGGACAAGAAAACCTTCAACTTCAGCTTGAAAATCAGGGTTGGAGCTCAGGTGAGCCTGAACCCTTTCTCCAATGCCAGGCAACCTTCAACACACCAAGGGCGGGAACAGCTTTTAAACTTCCACACAGACTCACTCCACTTTCCGATTGCTTTCTGTTTAACCACTTGGCACCACTAGAAGGGCCCGTGTAAAACAAACCCTCCCTGTAGTCACTGCAGCTGGGACAGTGTGGGAGCTGTGAAGCCTCTTTGCCTTTCTTCAGGGGTCTGGAGTACTGAAGTATTTCAGAATCCTGCCATTCTCATTAAGAGCACTGTGGTTATCATCTCGTAATTACGAAAATGAACTGTTATTATAAAGATTAAGAGATGTAATTGAAAGACATCTGATGTCAGAGCAATTTTGGAGACACACTCCAGGTATTAGGAGAGCGCTTCCTGCAGTAGGCACTTGTTAACAAACATACTTGGAGGAAAATAGCCTCAAGATAATTAGAATTACAGCCATTCAAAGGGCATGAACACACTGCACAAAAGGTTTAGATGCTGTTAAAGCTTATGCAGAAACAGTCACAAGAAGACAGGGAGAGATGGAAAGGAACCAGAAGCTTGAGCATCCCAGGCTCACTTTGGAACATCAGATTTCTCTGAGACCTCACGGCTCTCCAGAAATTATCCAAGGGAGACATTAAAAAGAGGAGAAAAGTAAGATAAGAGTTCAAAGGAAACAGGTGTTAAATTCAAGTATATTTATGCATTGGTGTGGAAGGATGTATATTGAAGGGAAAAAATATCAGGAACCTCATTTATTGTCTTGAATAAATTTTTCATTACAGTCTCGCTGTGTCCTTATCAAGACAACATGAAAAAAAAAGGCATTATCCTGGCTGAGTAAGAAAGGCTATTTTTAATCAATTCTGTCAAGGGAGATAAACTTAGATCCATCTTCTGCAAGCGTTGTCAGCCCACAGATCTGGGCTGGACACATCTGTGGACAGTAATTGTATCATGAGCCATCAGTGTCCTGGACTGACTCTGAAAACTCCGTCTTCTTTCTCTGTTCCACCTCTCAAACAATGTCAGTTTGCGGAGTGTTGATATTCAGTGGCACCTGTGGCTAATAGGAGAATAATTTATATTTTATAGGAGACCAGTGCACAATGAACAGTATAAAATTTTGGGAGAGAGCTGGGTACACACACAGTACCTGCCTGGGGGTACTGGCTACTCATTAGTCATGATTGTGCTAATAATTAGAGATGGACACGGAGAGTGCAGGGAGGGTGACAGGGTTTTTTGTGATCAGGAACTTTCCCTGTGCCCAAACCAGAGCAGAACAGTTCCCTTTTCAGTGCCCAACACTCTCACTGTGACTTCAGCTCAATCCCCCTCCCTTTGGATCTGTAACACAATGGAAAAAGACAGAGAAAAATCTATTGCACCAAAATTAATTTACCTCTAAATCTGCCATTATCAGATTTATAAACGAAAAGCAGGCAATTAAGCCCAACTGAACGTTTCACAAACAAAATCAACCCGGGTTCAGAATCTGCATTAAAATGAGAAAACCCAGGAAATTACAAACTTCTGACTGACAATTTCTCCCCACCACCTCCACACAAAGGCCTTGGAAGGTTACTAATGACCTACTTTGTCAGCAACTTCCTTAACTTTAACACACTTTTCCTCTCTCGCTGTAGAATTTGGGACATTTTTTATCAAGTGCTGGATAAGTCTTAATCACGATGAAGGTTAGAACATTTATAGGGGAACTAACAAGGTTTGTCTGATGTGCTGGTTAATAACCTGCTGACAGGTCCTTTGCCACTGTGCTCAAAAGACACAATGAAAACCTCATTACAGCAAAGCTCAGGTAGCTTCAGAAATGTCTGCTTGTATTTATTTTTTTTTATTTCAAATGAAAAGCACTGTTACTTTTCACTCCTGACAGGATTCGCCATTTCCCATGCAAGTCAGCGCATGATAAAATAGCAGAATATTCACCAGTGTCAAACAGAGGATTTCAGCAATGAGCTTCAGTGCAACGTGAAATATTGTAACAATTATTCCTTGTGATCAGGATGTTAATCTTCCTTTTTCAAATAAAATCCAAGGTTATCAGCAGGATCTTGCTAAAGCTTCTGAAAAAATTCCTGTTTTGTGAGTCGCTGGGCTCACTGTGGTCAAAAATCAGGGACGTTATTTAACTCAGAGTCTCCCATTTCCACTCTGTGAGGATTTTTGAGGGAACAAAATCTGAATTTGTGAGTGTTTAAAGATAGTCTAAGTAACATACATATATATACGTATTTGTTTCTATATGAATATATACATACTTATATAGAGAGTCATAGAATGGTTTGGGTTGGAAGGGACTTGAAAACTCATCTCATGGGCAGGGACATCTTCCACTAGACCACATATATAAAATTCACTTTATAATGTCATAGAAGTCATCCCCAACTCTTGTTCCCTACACTGCAGACACGTTAGACAATGAAAACTCTCCTGAGTATGCCCAAAGCAGTAAGAAAAATCAAAACGTTTAAAACGTGTCCAGAAATAAGAACAGATGAAGGATATCTTTACGGATAATGCCCTGTGCATCTGGATTTAAGAGTCTGCATAATGGGATGAATTATTAACACGCTAATGTAAATGTAATCAGAGCTCATGACTCAAGTGTAAGGGATCACCACAGGGAAATAAATAATGAAATGTTTCATTTTCCCTGCTCACAAGTACCTGTTCTGTTCAAGGTAGGGTACATCAGGTGGGATGGGCACGAGATGTTCCTGCCACAGCACAAGGTGGGACATGGAGAAACACAAACAGAAACCAACGGGCCCAGATGAGCCACTTTGTGTTTCCTCATCCCTACCTGATACAACTTCATGTCATTAACTCCTTTCAACAGCTACAAAAACCCTTGGCCAAATATTTGATTTCTGAAGCCTTTTACGGCCCGTTTCACTCCACTTCAAATGTTTTGGCACAGAAACAGCATCAAAGAGCTAAATAGAACTTGTTACTCATAATATCCCTTTAATCTTATAAACAGTGTCCAGCAGATCCCGATCTCAGCAGTGCTGGAAGATTAATGTCCAGGGCCCAGCTCCCAGGCAAAAGGATGCTGGGTGAGCAGCTCTGTGGAGCACAGCGTATTTCTCAAGGTGACATGACCCCACAGAAACACTTGTCAGTGCATGCTGTGCATACTGAGAGCTTCCCAGTCAGCCCAGGCACAGAAATACTGCTCCGTGCAGCAAAGGCAAGGGAAACTGTATTTATGGTGAAATTGTGGTGGTGTTTTTCCCTGGACTTTGAGCATTCCCAGACCCTGGTGACTGTGGCACGTTGTGGGGATACAGAGGATTCCTGTGATGGTCCTGATGCCAAGAAGATTTATTCATGTTTTCTAGTTTGGTATCAGAGCACAGGCTTTGTTCTCGTGACAAAGCCCAAGAGATTTCACATCTCTCAGTAGATCCCTGCATGAAGTGGCAACATCTGACTCCTGTGTCTTTCTCCATCGTGTCAGCAGTTTGTGGTGCTTGCCAGGCACAGGAGGGAAGAATCTGGAGGCAACTCAGCTTTCCTGAACCCCCCCAGCCCAGAGTCAACTGGTGCCCAGCATTCCCAGCCACAGGGAGCACCAGGCAGGAGTGGGAAGCAGAGACCCAACTCCCAGCCCTCACACAGGGCCCTGATGTGTTTTTCTGAACCCCCTCTCCAAGCAGCAGCTTTCTCGGCCATATGATGCTGTTCAGAGCCAGCATTTTCTCACCTCAGACAGGGACTATGAGACTAATGTGACTAATGTCTGAAAAGAGCTTTGAGGCAGCTGGATGGGAGTGCTGGCATTATGATTAATTCCATAGACTCATGTGGATTATAATAAGCATGAAACTAAACCATAGCACAGAGGACATATGATATTATACTGCAGTTATCTTGGTGGGGGGTGAGCCTTTCAGCATCAGCTCATAAGCAGCCAGAGAGGGCTACGTTTCACTTGTCCAGGACACTCAGCAGCTTTTTATGGCTTCCATGGGAAGGGAGCTAAGAGCAAACACTAGAAAAGCCAACAGTACAAGTCACTACAAAGTCTGACCAAGGAAGGAGATTATTTTTATGTGCAATTTAACTCTGGCTGAGAAACAGTTACTCTGCAACCACCCCTGTGGTCACAGGTGCTGTTGCCCATGTGTGTGCCCTTCATGGCAAAATCAAATTGCAACGATCACAAATGTTAGAAGATTATGAAAACACACACACACACAGACAAAAATACAGTGTTTTCAACATCCACAAGTATTCCCACACTCCTGCCTGGCTACAAACTCAGTGAAACGTAGCCAGAACACACATTCTCATCAGAATTGCTTCCACCCTGGGAAGGACAGAGATTTGGTACACCTCACCAGGGAGGTGCAGCAGAGCTTTAAATAACCACTTACAAACTTTCCTTCCAAAAGAAAATTGCAAGTCTGTTAATGCCAAGAAATCCCAGGCTAAGATTGATAAAATAGGACTCCCTTCTGCATTTGTGTGAAAGGAATTAAGGAGTTGTGAAAGTTTTTGGCACAACAGCCAGGAGAGGGAATTCTCACTTCTGCTTTAACTGAGACTATTTCTAAAGCAAGAGCTCTGATTGGGTCCTAAGAGAAGACATGTATGGTTTGCTTAGGGTCAAAGGAGTTGCATCCCTGTGCAACAGGAGGAATTTAGCACAGGAATCTTTGAGGTAAAGGCTTCACCTGAAGTCCTGAGTGAAGTCAATTTTCCCGCTGGGTTCCAGCAAGGCTGGAGGCGGTGAACATCAGGGTTCAAATCAGGTATCCACGGGCTGGTAAGGCATTTCACCTCTCTTTGGCCAGTTAATTTAGAGCAGGATTAATAATTCCTGCATGATTAGAATTTTATGAAGCTTAATTAATTAAAGGTCATGAAACGCAATGAGAGCCAAGCATGACAGAGACCAGATAAATCCAGACTCTTGGTGTGGAAGTCACGCTGTGTTTGAGCTCTGCAGGGCTGCAATGGGGTATGAGGCTGGGGCTCAACCAGGAGCAGAGGACCCTCAAAATAATGTAGAGGGGAAAAGAGGAAACCCACAAAGGCAAAGTGTGGATTTTCAGTGGGAATGAGCACAAAATCCCCAGTGACCAGTTCTCCCAGCACTGTGTGTGGTTGTGGCACTTGGGGACAGGGTTTACTGGTGAACATGGCAGTGCTGGGTTAATGGTTGGACTTGATTACGTTAGAAGTCTTTGCCAAGCTTGATGACTCCAGGATTCTGTGAGTGTTCGAGCACAGAGCTGTGCACACCCAGGCCTGAGTGTGTGCACGTATCATTCCATTCAAAGTAGCTCACTCTTCTCGTGGACCTTTAATTGCTAAAAATGCAGCAAATCCCCTTAAATATGCCAAACTGGGGTGGGCAGAAGGGGCTGCTCGGGATTGAAGTAGGATAAAGAGAATAAAATGCAAATCTCCCTGCAGTTTGTACTTATGACTAATACCTATCACAACAGATTCATTTGGAAACACGCTTGTGACGTTAAACTTGTCAATCCTCCCCACCTCTCAAAGCCTGTGCTGGTGACGTGCCTGTCCCAGCTTCTCAAAGACTGCCCAGCAGTGGCTCAGCAAATGCTGCATCTCCCCACCTTTGGGGCCTGCTGTTGGGAATCATAGAAAAATAAAATAATAGAATTGTTTGGGTTGGAAAAGACCTTGAAGAACATCAAGTCCAACCATTAACCACCAGCTTCACCATTAAACCCTGTCCTCAAGTGCCACCCCCACATGTTTTTTGAACACTTCCAGGGATGGCAACTCCACCTCACATATCCCTTTTAAGGAAGCTGGTTGGTTGGGAAAGGCACCAAACCTCTGAAAAGATCAATTCTGTCTCAGTGAAATTATCAGGAAGGATAAGAGTGCAATTTATAACTATAAAAAAATAAAAACTAAAAAAAAGCCAGGCCTGTGCTAGAATAAAGCCAAGCCAAATCCATGGATATGTGGATTCTGAGGCTGGGTAGCAATGGTCATTTAGTCATCCTGCCTCATTGACAACCCCCTGCAAAAAAGGTTATATCCTCTGAATCTATATAAATACATTAGGTAGAGAATGAAAACCGCATTGAGATTAGATTTCCATCTCTTAACATCTACGTACACGACAGATGGGATTAGTAAATGAACAGACCACTGAAGGAAGGAGGGAGGATTAACAATGGAAAATAAAAAAGGTCGATAATCAGTGGCAGCTCTTTGGAAAAGAGACTTAGGACAAATGGCACAAGCGCTTCAATTTATTTACTTGGGCAAATGAGAGATGCAGAATATGAAAATGAAAGAACAATCTTCCCTTAATCTGTGGGGGAAGGGACAGCCCAGGCAGGACATCATCGCCACTAACGAGGAGAGAGGTCTCCGGGAACATGCTCTGACAACTCTAATCATCCCATGGCCCGGGAAGCTTAGAATCCAATTTCAGCTCCAGCTATTATTGCAGAAGTTTTAATCTCCATTCTTATGCAAAGAATTTGAGGGAATGATGGATAGATAAATAAACGAACAAATGAATAAAAATCAGGCTCGTCCGCTGACGCAAAGGAACTGTTTCTCATTGAGATGAGCATCACATGCCTGTGTGAGGTTGTGAATGACAGTCATATGGAGAGGAACATGACAGGCAGAGGTTATCCTCCTGCTCACGCTGGATTTAGATCAAATCCAAATTTTATATTCCAGACACAGCAACAGAAGCAATGACTGCTGTAACATTGAGCACAAATGCAAGAAAACCAGAGAGCACTGCTCTTCATTTATGTCCAGACAAAGAAGATCTGACCCATGAAGTCAGAATTTATGAGTGAGATAAATAAGCTGGCGGTGGCTGATTTGACTAGAGCAGGCAATGTAAGATAAAGCCACGCTGACTGTAAAGAATCACAGAGTCATTAGGTTGGAAAAGGTCTCCAACATCATCGAGTCCAACCTTTGACTGATCCCCTCCATGTCCCACAGCCTTGAGCATTGAGAGCCACGTCCTGTTATTCCTTGGACACCTCCAGGGGTGGGGACTCCAAACCAAACTGGGCAGCCCCTTCCTAAGCCTGACCACCCAAGCACCTGTCTGTGCTCCAGTATTGACCTACAACAGATGTTTATAGATTTATTTTTTTTTAAATACACATTTTTGAGTTTGGGGATCCTCAAAGTCCACTTCTGCCACAAAGTCACTGAGGGAGAAACTAAACTCCAAAGTCCATATTCAGCCTCCAATCTCCTAAACTCGTATTTAGGTGACTATAACTTCTGGATATACAAATCTGAATTCTGTTGGAAGAAGATCCATATTACCCCACTCCAAAAATACCCACTAACAATCTCTTTTAACAATCCACCCCATAAACTGCAACAAAATTGATAGGACAGAAATTACTTGGTTTGCAGAGCCACATGGAAGGTGCTTCCAGGCTGTCAAACTGGTACCTTTACTGATACTAAATCACTTCAATGCACCAAAAGGAAATTAAAGATTACTTTATGCTATTAGCTTCGAGTCCATGTACAATTTTCTACATTAATATTTAGATACACAATTTCGCTTTTGTCCAGGCTGTAAAAACCGCATGAATACAAGAGATTTGAAAATGACTTGAAACTTTTACCCTCTGAACAGTTCCCTCAGAAGGTGAACCACGAGGTCGTGGCCTCCCATTTGGATCCTACTCTAAAACACATTTTCTGCTTGTTAGCAGATTAACAGATGAGACAGAGGGGAGTTAAGCATAGCCAAGGTGTGAAAAGTAATTACAGGCTGCTGCATCAGGCTGGGAATAAGAATAGCCAGTGTTAAGTGTGTGCCCTAAGAGGTGATATCTGTCTTTACTGGGAGAGGAACAAGGCAGAGCTGAACCTGGTTGTGTCTTAAGGAGTTGATCTGAATCTTGTTCTGTATCTCCAAGCGCAGACCGTGACTGTGCTTAGACGAACTTTGCTGTCCTCAAAGTCTCCCTTTTTGGAGTCAGGATCTGCAGCTGACGCCAGCAAAAGGCACTGCTGGAAACAAGGGCTACATCCCAAGTGTGGGAAGAACAGCAGCAAGGGACAAGAACCTTAATTGAGAAAATCGTGGTGGGGTGGTTTGGGGTTTGTTTGAATCAATGAAGAAACATACAAAATATTTATGTATATTATAGCCAGCCTGATGTGTTCAATTTCATGGTATGTATAATGAATATATAATATTTGCTATACATATAATACAATCATAACTATAATATGTGAGTTAATATAGTAATAAAAAACAACCCCCCCAATTTACAATCCAGGAGTGAAGTTCCCCCATATGAAACAGAAAACCATGTTATTGTGAAGTTTGAAACTTAAGAATAGTTGTTGTCAAGAGGAGGGAGCCTGTGGCTGTTGCAGGCTCAGGAACAGGCTGGCAGGATTTTATTGGGAATCGTGAAAAATAGTTTGTGAGAAACAGAATCAACCTCCCCCCTGAGGCATCTTTTAATCCCAACTGTCCTAATGTTGTTCCTCACTTCTCATGTTGTATCATTGGTTGCCTTTCACTTATACTGGGGTTATAAACTCTTTGAGGCTTTACATGAGTGAAACCCAGATGTCATAAAGCCAGGGGTGATTTGTCCCTTCCACCAACAGTGGCAGCTTTTCATCCCCAGTGACCCTGCAGTGTCCATCACACCCGAGCCAGGGCATCCCACTCTGCTCTCACACAGATAGCAGTGATGGAATATTCTGAGTGCTGTTATTGTCTGTATTATTTACTGATTGGGTCAAAACTTTGTTGTTGTGAACCTTATTCATCTTGGTGCGAACTCACATCAAGAATGGGAGTGAGGCTCTATCAGAAAGTAATATTTTAACCAGTTTTTCATCTATTTTAAATCTGTGTAAATAACTGCACAAACTGCAGGGAAATGGAATATCGTTCCCTCTGGGGTTGTGTTTCTTTGTCTGAACCACTCCTATGGTTCCTCAGAGGCAAAGTTCTGATGTGGGAACTGTTTAGCAAAGAAGATCAGAAACAGAAGAAAATAAGGTGGTTTTGTTTTTCTTTTTAACACCCAAACCTCAGCAGCATCCCAATAACTCCTGCAATGGAAGTGGAATAGTTTAGCACCAGTAATTCCATCAGTCAGAGGTTATGACTTTTGCATTTTTGAAGTTTCTGGCTGATTTTTTATGCATGCACTGGAGCTAATTGCATCCCAGAGAGTTCTGTGCCTGTTGGTCTGGAGGTGTATTGCCATATGTTTGGTGTATACTTAATTAACACAGTGCAGCTGCACTGCTTTCCATCTGTATTAGAGATTAGATTTCTATTCCATATCCAGGCAGGAGTTCCACAATTCATATTTATTAAAATAATTACCCCAAGATTTAGGTGGTTGGAAGTACTCAGTCAAGCAGCCCAGCATTAGGAATATTATCCAGCTAGGAAGCAAAACTGAGTAGCAGGAGGAATTCAGTGGCAGCACATCAGCCTTGAAGACAGAGGTTAAAACTGAGCCTGCTGAGCATTTCTTCCAGGGCCTGGTTCTTAAGCTGGGAAGCTTATTGAAGCTATGAAGCTTATTGAAGTGTGACTTGCCAGTATATTCATATCCACCATCAGATCCAGGTCTTTTTTTAGCTTCCTGCAATCTTTTTCTCAAGGCATCAGAAATTTAATTGAGAAATTCGATTTGTGAAAGGCGCTCGTTGCTCTTTAGTAGCTGCTTCCGAAGCACCTGTGGCTCAAAATTCAAGTGCCTGAGCGAATCATTACAGGTGTAGAAGCTGAGCAAAGGTGCAAACTGCACATATGGATTTCAGTCGAGTTTCACTGCCAGTATCTCTTTTCCTGCTGTACAAAACCAACTTGCAAATACACCGAGGTACAAGAGCAGAACAAACCCAGAACATGAACACGCGAATTAAACGTGACTTAATTGAAGTGTTTAGATCCAGGATCTAATTCCAACCTCAAAGGCCCTTAAGAGACAAACACAAGGACTCAGAGCTGTGGTTTGAGTTTGATAAGAAGGGGACATTCAGCTTTTTATGTGACTGTTATTGTCTTGTCCAACTCTTCACTGAGGAAGCAATCTGACTAATTAAAGTTCAAATCTGTGCAATTATAGACAGCAACGCATGGCTGAGAAATAATCAAATTTACTTTTCTTAGCCATTCATAGACTCATCAATATAATCTTGCGAGCTAGTTAAGACCTGCACGTAGGAAAGTGAAGATTTCCAATTACCAGGAGAGCACAAAGGGCACAGCGTGGCAGCTGGAGCTGCTCACACGCCACACGTCCCTGACACATTGCATGGCCAAAAACAGTGTTCAGACCCCATGGCCGTGGTCTGCTGGAAGCAAAACAGAGATTTACAACCCCTTCAGCAGGACTGATGAATGGAGACCAGCTGGCAACTGGCAGCTGACAAATATTGTGGCAAAAGGCACTGATGTGAGAGACCTTGTGGTTAAGTTGCCCAGTGAAGTGGTCAGTATGTCTCCAGGCTTTCAAGTAAGCTGGATTTTTAGGTCTTTGTAATTTGAGGGTCCAGAAGTAATATGTATGTGCTCAATGTTGCTTTTCACACAGAATCACAGAATATTATGAGTTGGAAGGGACCCACAAGGATCATCTAGTCCAACTCACCATCTNGGGGTCCAGAAGTAATCTGCATGTGCTCAGTATGGCTTTTGTACACAGAAAAGGTAAATCATAGAATCAGAGAATATCTGGAGCTGGGAGGGACTCACAGGGATCATCCAGTTCAACTCCAGGCCCTGCACAGGACACCCCAACAATGCCACCATTTCCCTCAGTGTTGTCCAGACACACCTTGAGCTCTGGAATCCTTGGGGCCTGAAATATAAACCAGTGCATCCTGAAAAGGATGTCCACAGACAGTGGTGAGGCCCTGGCACAGGTGGCCCANGTGTATATACTGAAAAGGATGTCCACAGAGCCTGACCTGAGCTCTGACCAGGGATTTCCCTGGGGTGAAAAAGCTGGAGATAAGGGGGTAAGACAGTGGTGAGGCCCTGGCACAGGTTGCCCAGAGAAGCTGTGGCTGCCCCATCCCTGGAAGTGTCCAAGGCCAGGTTGGAGCAACCTGGGATAGTGGAAGGTGTCCCTGCCCATGGCAGGGGATGGAATGGGATGAGGACCCAAATCATTCTATGCTCTGTAACACTGGGCATTTTAATGGCATAATTTAGGGTAAGCGCAGGTTTCTGCTATTGGCCAGTGGGTTGAGTCCCTAGCAAAAATCAGAGAGCAAAAAATGCATGTTTCCAGTTTTCATTTGCACCATGCTCGATGCCTTCGCACTGATAAAAGACTGCCAAGATGCTGAGGGCTCTGAATATTCCAACAGGTCCCCAAAGGGGAAGGTGTTGACATGTCTAGACAGTTTTCAAGCCAGATCAATAACATCCAGTGCCATTCCTGTACTCAGAAGAGATAAATTTCCTCCTTGTGCAGCTGTGCCTGCCTCGGAGATGTGGAATAGGTGGGGGGATCTCCTTGGGGTTTTGTCTAAAACAAAAACAGGGGTTTGGGGGAAAGCAAACTCACGTACCACTTGAGCACAGGATGATATGTTGGAACAGAAGTTAACAGAGCTGTAAATCTGGGAGACTGGGGGAATTAGTGGGTCACTTTGAATCTGTGGCTGCTGCCACAGCCCTTCTGTTTGGCTGATTAGCATAGAAATTTCTAACTTTCCAGCTGAAGAATTTTGGCTGGTTTATGTTTAGATTTGAATTATAATAGCCCTGCTATAACTGGAGGGCAGAGATAGAGAGAGGTCTAGGAAATACGCTTAGGGAGCTTGCTGCTTTTTTCTTGGGGATTTTTGCCTGCTTTAAGGGGGCTGTTGTTTGAAAACAACACTGAGAGCAGCAACAATATTATTAAATATTAAATAGAAATTCCAAGAGTGGATGCAAGAGAAGGAACGTGGCAGATTTTGCTTGAAAAGTTAAATGCAGTTTCATTGATCCATCCAGCAGCCACAGCTCAGAGGCTGCTTTGTGCATTTGAGCTTTACAAAAACCTCCAAATCCTCCGGAGCAGGCTTAAGGGACTTGATCCATGTGTCAAATCCCTGAACTGAAGCAACATACTGATGGGCCTCAGTTCTCCCAAACAGCACCGTTACTGTCACCCCAGAGGGGAAAAACAGACTTTCAAGGAATAACTTTAAAGTTTTTCTCCTCTTTTGTGTGCCCTCCTCTGCTCTCTGTAATGACATCAGCTGCAGCAGCATCAGATGCATCATGAGTTTTGGGTACATGAGTGGCTGTGATATGGCAAAGGACCTGCTGGGAACATCCAAACCAGCACATTCCTCAGTTCTCATCCATCCAAATCCAGCTCTGAAAGCTCCTCACCAGGAGACCATCTCACACACTCTGGCAAGCAAAGTGCTTTTAGGAGCCCTCCCACTAAATCTCTTGGCCTTTTGAAGTAACTGATTTGGGTTTTGAGGGGGATTTTTTGGGTTTTTTTCTTTGCTTTCACCAAAGGCCACATATTCAGTGCTCAGCAGCAGCAGAAGCCATGAGTGTGGTGCCAAAGCAACTCGAGTAATTTAACGCACCAAGCTAAACCCTCCCCTTTGGTGCAAACCTCTTCTCTCAGGTGTCCCACAGACAAGCAAAGAGAACAGTCTGTTTTAC
Source organism: Pitta sordida (assembly GCA_013390025.1). NCBI lineage: Eukaryota > Metazoa > Chordata > Aves > Passeriformes > Pittidae > Pitta > Pitta sordida. Next base: position 103,325 of record WEKX01000898.1, read on the forward strand.
ACCTGCCTTTTCCCTCTTTAACTTTCTATTTTATTTAACTTTTCAGTCTTCAACCGTAGTAGTGCCTGTGACTTGTGCATGAGCAGGAAAAGGAGAATCACATCTCACAGGAGCAAACAGTGTTTTGCAAATGAACCTAATCCTGGCGAGGCTTTCAGCGCATGAACGTGCATTTTCCTGCTGGCTGCTGGTTCAGTTTTATACCTGAATTCTCAGGCAACTCAGAATCATGGAAGAAAATTTCATGCTGCACAAAGCTGCTTATCAGCATCAAACGAAATGAATTAAAATGGTTGAGAGAGGGGGGGGGGGGGGAAAAGATTTTTCAAGTAATTTTTATGTTCCACTAAAAGAACACAGAAGGTGGGTTTGCTTTTCAATTCCAGGAGAAACTGTTCCTCCTTTTCCTGTCCCTTTGAAGTGCATCCCACTCTCGAAAGCTGTGTAAGAATAACTTGGCTGTTTGTACATAAAGGGCTGACAGGGAAACTTTATAGCAGTAATCACCAGCTCTCCATTCTACACTCTCCTCAGCAAAGGAACATTAATAAACATTAAAGAGGAGTGTAAGCTTGGCATCTTTCTAATTAAGAGTGGAACAGGCTGCGAGATGAGGTCAGTCCCCAGATGGGGTTGAAGGGCAGTGTAAGCAGGAGAGAATAAATTCAATGTAAAAGGTCATCTATATGGATTAAATGATCTGAACAGTCAATTCCAGAGCCATCTTCTGCAATTAATATTTAATTAAAAATAGAAACACTATAAAGTTTAGCTTTTAACCAGCAAAATTATTTCATGTCCCATAAAACCTTTAAACACAAGAGCGTGCATCCTTTCTCTCTCCCTATACAAAGTAAGGCTTCTGTGGTTGTGAGTCACCCAGGAAAGGGCATTTCAAGAGCAGGCAGCCTTTGCACCTTAAAACCACTTGAAATCTGTTTCTAGTGACCAGAAACAGCATTTAACAGCTGAAGGGGCTTTTTTCCCCCTCTTCACTCAATTGAGAATTAAACGAAATTTCTAATCAAGTATTCATCCAAATACATAATGAATTTAAAAAAACGGATTAACCCATGGTCAGCAGTAACAGTGGGGTAGAGGTTGATGGGGAAAAGGCACTTGAGGATGGTTCAAGTGCAATGTGCTGGTCTCTAGAGCCAGAGTGAGCCTGCCTGGCATGTCCTGACCCCACTGCCCACAGCCCGTCTCCTCCAGGGACCTGTTAAACACTCCAGGACCAGCAGTTCCTAAAGAACTAATAGCTTTTCATTTTTCTTTGCATATCTCCCAAGACCTCTCTTAAAATTGCCTCCAGCATTTGTTTAGTGTGATTGGAAATGTTCTGTCTCCTCTGACTTTGCTGCCCAAGAACTAGGCCACCATCAAGTCACCAGAGGAATATTTGTTCTTCAGCACTCGAGTCCTTCGTAACCTACTTCCAAGTGTTTAACCTGCACCACCAGAAAGGAGTTGGAAAAGGAGGTTCAGACTCATCGTATGAATCCTCATGCCCAGAAAACACAATCAAAAGTCACTTCGCTGTTACAACATGTGGGGTCCTTTCACTAAGGTTTGAGGAATTTAGGTCTGGTTCCCATCCCCTGTTTGACTTTCCAAAGGCTCCCACTCTCCAAGCTTCAGTGCCCTGTGAGTGGAGATAATACTAACTTGTTTTCACCTATTTTCCACAGTACTACGAAAATAAGAAGTAATCCAGTTCAAAGACTTGTTTTCTCTTCCCTCAAAGTCAACCGGAAAATTCCCTTCCCTTCAGTAGTGCAGGATCAATGTTCTTCCCTTTAAATGCTTGATAGAGCTTCCTCACTTTGCTCTTGGAACTTGGGGTCTTACTCTTTATTTTTACTTATTACACGAGATTTGTGGTTGTTTTGACGGGTCTCAGAGATTTAAGTTTCCATGTGCCTGATTTCTTGAGGCCGTTTGCTTTTCTCATTGCTTTCAAAGGACATTTCTGGGAGATGTGACCTTCCCCAGTCAGTTTTTCTGCTTCTCCCATATCTTTGCTCAGGGAAATTTCTCAGGAGAGTCTTTCCCACTCCACTGGTTATCTCCTCACTTTGGAAAGCTCCTCTTAAACCTCTCTGGACCTGCAGCAGTGCCTGCAGGAACAGCCTGGCTAATCCTCCGTGGAAGGAGGCAGAACCCTCAACATTCACAGGGGCATTCATCCATCAGGAAACAAGAACAGGCAAGGAAAGGCAATCAGCTATTCCAAGGTTTTAATAAGAATGCACAATTAATCTCTTCACTTCTTACTCATCCCCTGCTGCATATATAAATTAAATTAGCAGCCATACATACACACATATATGAAATACCCTTTGATTTCAACGGTGTTTCTGACTTGGAAATAGAAGGTAAGAGGTAAAACTGTTGAAGATATCGAAAGAAAACAGATGCACCATCATTTCTGCTGACCACCAGGCTCAGGGATGATTCTCATGCGATTACATATGCAAAAAAAAACCCTTTTGAAGTATCTCACATTATTTGTTACTAATTCTGCTTTGAAAACAAGTGCCTGGTGTTACTGCTGAAATATGTCAGAGCTGTTAAATGCTTGTATAAATAATAAATTGGAAGGCCATGTACTAAGACTAAGGTCTCTCTGCATCAAGACATAGACAGTGGCATGTTTTATTAATAATAATTTGAAAACCACAATGAACTAGGAATATGGCTCCTGTGCCAGGATTTTAAATCCCGAGTTCACAACCAAGCGCATGAAGAAATTCCTCCTGATATCCAGCCTGAACCTCCCTGGCACAGCTTATCCTGTCCCTTGTTCCCTGGGAGCAGAGCCCGACCCTCACCTGGCTCCATCCTCATTTCAGGTGGTTGTAGAGAGAGATAAGGTCTCCCCTGAGGCACTACCACAGTTTCCTGACCCCTTAAAAGCAGGAAAAAAGAAAAATTCTATTTTTTTAAAAGCTTCTTCGCATCTACCTTTGTTCCTTTGCATGGTCTTTCTGTTTGTTCTCTTCATGATCTTTGCTTTACACCTTGAAGCCCCTCCCATGGGGTTCTCTCCTTCAGCAGGTGGGGTAATCCCTGCCTGGGCAGCAGAATTCTGACGGTGCCAGTGGCCACTATGTTTTGCCAGGGTTTTGCCACCTTACCCGGGTCACTGCCTGAGCTGGCATTTCTGTCCAAGACAATATTCTCCAGGCAGTTAAATACTTCAGAACTGAAGGAGGCTTCTGCCTTTAAAATACAAATTGTTCCATGGTATCTCTGGGACAGCTGTAAAAATATTCCTTTGATTTCCATCCACGGGTAATTGTGCAACGATTATGGAAAAAATATTATGTCAGGGATGTGCGTACGCTGGTTATTTCAGCAGAAATAGCCTCGTGCATCCTAAAAAAACCCCATTTTCCAAACCCTTTACGTACAATAGGCAGTGACAGACGGAGCCCAATTTACATGAAATGACACAAGCATCAAGTTCTTTTCAAGTCAAAGATTCCAAAATAGCATCCTGAAATGCTTGCAGCCTCGGGATGCCTGGATGCCACAGTTGCAAAATCTCTTCAAAAATTACTTACCATTGGAGCACACAGCCCTTTGCAGATGGTTTTGAAGAACAATCAAGTCCTTTAAAGCAAGAACTGGATTGGAATCAGTTAAAGCATGAGGACTTGGGTGGCATGGTGGAGGTTTTCTGCAACTTGACAATTCAAAGATTCCCTCACATATAACAGATCTGCAGCAGAGCAGCTGAAAGAACAGATTTTGCAGCTCTTTTATTTCATAGAACTGTTGTCCTTTGCTTTCACATAGTAAGAGTTCCAGAAGGGTTTCGTCCCACTTGGATGCCCAACATGAGATCCCCAGAATGTGCATTGTGAGAGTGCAGCCAAAGAGTGGGGGTCACCCCCGTGTCTGTGCTAGACAAAGCAGCAAAAAGCACAGTATTGGGGAGAAAATCCTTGGTCTGACAGAGGAGTTTTCCCCACTAACTGCTCATTTCCTCACCTGCAACTGTCTCAGTCACAGCCAGTCTCATCTGCATCCCGTTCCCATAAAAAAGAAGGAAACACAACCTGTTTTCTGTGCTGAGGAACAGACACGCAGCCCGAGTTTGCATTTCAGTATCTCACACACAGACATTCTCATCCAGAAATTCTCCCCTGTGAGGGTGGGGAGGCCCTGGCACACGTTGGGCAGAGAAGCTGTGGCTGCCCCATCCCTGGGAGTGCCCAAGGCCAGGTTGGAATAACCTGGGATAGTGGAAGGGGTGGATTGTCCTTCCCTCCTGCACTGCACACACGGCAGTTCTGCCCACAAGTTCTTCTCTACATTCCATAACCAAAGTGCTGGAAAACCACAAGGATGATCCTGTAGCAGGATAAACTCCGTCATGTTCACAGCCAGGCAGAACAACTGAACAAACAGCACCGTGGCACAAAATATCCCAGGGTTGCATTGCATAGAAATACGACTCACAAGAACACTGAGGCCAAAAATCTGAGCACAGCTCCAAATCTCTTTCCTCTTTTTTTGAATCTAAACACCATCCTTTGGTTTTGAAATAGCAACTGCCAGATAAATCATGAATATAAATGCACTTTGAAAATTACCCAGCTGAAGGCCAACCTTTACTTATCTACAAGCTTTGTTATGTATGAAAAATCACTGAAAGTCAGACTAGTCCATTTACTTGCCCAGAGGACCTTAGAGGAACCTACATCTGAAACAGCAGTGAACTAATACCCTATGAATATTAAAGAACTCCCCAAGCAATGTGTTCTGCCCCTGGAGTAAACTGGAGAAGTGAAACATCAAAGCAGTCTCCAAGGAATGGATTCTGTTGACATTTTACTTGGATAAAAACCTGATCTTTGGTAGGCCACACCTAATGTTGAAATACCAGTAAGTCCAGAGGCAGAGAAGGCTACATTGGCATGCAAAAAATAAAAAAAAATATCAAAAAATAAAATAAATTAACGTAAAATTCTGAATGTTGGTGCAAAAGCATCGTCTCTGAGCAACTTATATCAGGGCCTCACCACCCTCACACTAAAGAACTTTTCCCTAATATCTAACCTAACCCCACTCTTTCAAACTCAGCAGTTGGTCTCCAACTTCAGGAGCAAATAACTTGCACATGCTTTGAACAGGGACCCCAGACCCATCAGGTATCAGGAAATTCAAAGTAGCTTAGTTGTATAGCATTAAGTTTTACCTGTTTCTCCCTTTTTGTTTGGTGAATAATTGTGAGCAAACTCTGAGGGAGAAAGCACTGATGAAAGGAGATTTATTTTTTAAAATCTTTAATCCAAATTCCTGCTGGTGCTGCATATTTTCCCACTAGATTTCTTACAGGTGATAAGGTTACCCGGCAATTTTTTGCTGATTACACCTCAGACTGAATTAGATACAGGATATATATAATATACATATAGATATATATGTATATGTATATAAATACGTCAAGATAAACATGGAATTTTAGGCTCAGCAAACAGAGCCCTAATCCCTCTGCAATTTCAAAGTGCAAATGTTATGTATCACATGCAGTGTATCCAGATTTATTACAGGACAAAGAGATATGCCCAGGGAGCTTTGTTTTCCATGGCATTGATCTCTTGACATCTTAGCTCGGGCTCTAAATCTGGCCAGGATGCACCGAGGTGTAATTTCCAGCAGGGGAAGTCAGCCCAGGACTGGGAATAGAATCAAGGCTCTCTCCCTGACCCAGCTCTGTCTAAGAGATAAAGTTATATTCTGAACAGACCCACTCCAGCAGGGAATTGCTCAGTCACCTTGAGCCATGTGGGACTGAGGAGGAACAACCCTTTCTAGTTAACAGAGTGTCCTGTGCCAGGGCTGAAGTGGAATGACAAAGTAATTCTGTTATTGGGAGATGGAGCCTTTCATCTCCAGGTATCTGGTTTATATTTAAACAGAAAATAATTGAAATCTTGATGCAGACTAAAAGTCACTCACTCCTGACAGGTAACTGGTTGCCTCTGATGGAAACACCCCAGGATTCAGGATAAGCCCTGAACAGACAGGTAACCACAGCAGCTTATATCAGCATTGGTAAATATAGATACTTCTTATATAAGAAGGGACATTCAGGTCAGTGGTTTTTTAGGAAGATGTTCTCATTGATTTCCAATAGGAAATTCTGATCTTAAATACCGTATAAAATGGCATTTTGATATTATTAATGCCACCTACTGAATAATACGAACGCTTGATCTAAGTGTAAATAATGACTACGAAAATACCTACTGGACACTGTCAGTGCAAAGAGCAAAGTCCCTTATATAAAGAGCAAGAGAGAACACTGGGGATTAGAGGGAAAGAAATAACAGCTCCTCACTTTTAGAGAAGGGAGAGGAGAAAACAGCTGCTTAGGCTGCCCATGGCCACACAAAGAGTGAAAATCCCATTCCTTGGAGCCTCTTGCTTTGACATCCTGCAGATTCCATCTCGAGGTCCCCTGTACCACCAGCTCTCCAGGCAAAAGGAAACCTGAAATGCAGAAGAAATGGGAAGTTGGCTTTGAGCTAAATCCCTTGTCAAAACTGACAAATGAAGGACAAATATGTAAAGTTTATCATCCAAATAAATCTTAAAATAAAAGGATTTAGAAGCACTGGCATGATCTCACTGCTTACATCAAGCACAAGCTGTGCATATCTTCATATTCTAGTTACTGTTACGAAAACATAAAGTGGATTACCAGGGCTTAGTGCTTAAGCAGGTCTGTTTCACTAGGAAGGCAAGGAAGTTTGTCTGTTCTGATATTACAGATGAGATTTAGGACAGAGAAAAGACAAGGACCACGATGTTTTCCTGCACAAAGCACAACGATTATACTAAATAAATAAAATAAAAAATCACAAGACCTTTCCAGCTCATGTACATCAGGACTGAGCGGCCTCATCCTACAAGAGCTCTGAGAAGTCATTTAGGGTTTTAACATAAATTTCCTGACATAATATAAAGCATGTCACACTCTCACCGATGGGCAGGGAAGTTTTACCACTGTTTCCAGGGGGAAATGTGAGGTTCAATTATTCGGTGCAATAATGGGAGCAAGACTCATTTTACCAGGAAAACTTTGCTTCCATTAAAATCTAAACCCACCATCATCTCAGCAGTGAAAGGATTTCTTCTGAAAAAAATAAAAACCAAAAATGGCAAGAAAAATTCCCTCCCAACACACCTGCAAAACGTGCAGCTGGAACCAGCAAAACTCTCTCCAGGGAGAGCTGCACACTCAAAGTCCCTCAAGGATGAAAACCCAAGTGCTGGGAATCCAGGGAATTTGAGTTAATTCTCACTGGGGTGAGAGGGTGCACAGCCAACAAATGCAAAACTTAAGCAGTGATTCCTTCAGATTTATCCCCAGATTTAGTCCTTATTAGACTTATCACACCCAGCCCTCCCCTCAGCCACGCTGCACAGCCTGGCTCTGTTTGCACAGTTTTAACTGTGTCGCTCTTCCATTTGCTTCCCTGGGTCTAAAGTAACACTAAAAATCTCATTCCCGATGGCTGCCAGGCTGGATGGGGCTCTGAGCAACCTGGTCTACTGGGAGCTGCCCCTGCCCATGGGAGGGGTTGAAACTGGGTGGCCTTTATGGTCCCTTCCCACTCAAACCATTCTGTGATTCCACGATTCAGAACCTGAGTAGCTCCTCAGTCTGGGGAAGGATGTTTTCTATTCTTCTTACCCTTCTTCCTCAAAATGGAGCAAAGGTGATACCCCTAAGATCTGTTCAAATGTGAGATGTTTTCAGAAGGTATTTTGGATCTGACGCTGGAGAGAAGAGGGTTGAAATCTCACTGCTGCTGGTTTAGATTTGCAGAGGCTTAACTGCCTGGGAATACAAAAGGAGGAAAATGTGCAGAAGTCGTAGGAAATCTGTGTGCTGGATCCAGACAGCTTAAAGGACAGGGACTGACTTTCCTAAATCAGGAGCAGTAAGAAATCTGGTTTATTTGTTTCCCATTTATTCCCATTAATTCCTTCTCCCAGGTGACAAGCCATAGGGCAAGAGGGAATGGCCCCAAGTTGTGTGGAGGAGGTTGAGGTTGGGTATAATGGACAATTTCCTCACAGCAAGGGTTGTAAAGCATTGGCACAGGTTGCTCAGGGCAGTGGTGGAGTTGCCATCCCTGGAGGGATTTAAAAGACGTGTAGTTGTGGCACTTGGGGACGTGGTTTAGAGCTGAACATGCTGGTGGTTGACAGCTGGAATTCATCTTAGAGCTCTTTGCAAACCTTAATGATTTCATGTTTCTGTTCAAGATCTATAATAAAAAAAAAACCCCAAACATCTAAAGAAACAAACCTCTGGCATGCAGCTCTTCCTCACCTGATTCCATGGCCAGCCTGGTGAGGGCTGTTTGTGCCTATTTCGGGCTCTTACAGCTGTCACACAAATCTACAGGGAGAAGGGACAGGAGCCTCCGAGCCCATCACAATATAAATCCTTGACAGATCCAACTGGTGAAGCTGCACAGCTTCTGCCAGGCATCTGAATCCTGACATCCCCCCTTTCTCTACGGGAAAAACAAGAATAAAAATGCCTGCTGCAGACCTGGGCTCCTGGTTGGTTGTTTTAGGGGGGTTTATGTTTTGTTTTGACTTGCTTATTCCAAAATCACCTTGGGAGATGAGGCTGCTGCACATCACTCCAACAGATAAATTCCAGTAATGTTATCTGTGGTGGTTGGTACCTGGAGGAAGGACAGGGAATCAGGAACTGCAAGAGAATGAATTCATAGCCAAGTGTTTTATGAAGGCATCAAGTCAGACTCAGCATTCCAAGTGTCGTATCTACAGGGAAAAGCTCAGCTTTTCAAGATGCGTAAGTAGCAACAGGAAGGAAAAAATATCACGGGAAAGCTCAGTTTTCCTCCTGCGAGATCTGAGAGAAAATAAAGACTGAAGGGGGAAAGAGGAAAGGGAAAATTCTTCACAGCAGACATGGGATGAAGTAAGAGATGGTGGTTTGAATCTCAAATTGGGCAAGTGCTGATGAAAAATCTTCTAAGACGGAAAGGGAATTAGATTATAACATCTGCTGATGGGAGAAGCTGTGAATTTCCCAACTGTACAAAGAGTGATGGGAAGGGCTGAACAGAGGATTTAGAACTAGACAAAAGGTTTACTGGTGGAAACTGCAAAATGGTAATTTCTGTGTAGTTGTGATACCAGAAAATGGACCAGGCAACTGAGTGGTTTGTTTTTTCTGAAATAATTATGAATGTGCATAAATATCTGGCTGCTCAAATGCAAAAATATAAGGAAGAGGACCTGAGGTGCCCAGAGAGACAATAAACATCCTTCAGTTTGGTCCCGAAGTGCAGATCACAAGTGATTTATTCTTATAATCTGTTCCTATTCATGCAATACTTAAACACACTTAGGGAGACAAAGCAGAGTTTGATTTTGGTGATTGTCCCTTTGTGTACTAATTATTTTTATTAGCAAGTTAATTTTCATCACAAGCTGTCTGCTTTCTCATCTGGGAGAAACATATTTGTGAGGCCAAAAGTTCAAAGTCAACTTTCTGAGTGCTGCCAGACAAAGGAGTGCTGTGCACATTATATAATGTTGCAGTAAATACCTGAGAACACAATTCTGGAGCTCGAAGCTGAAGCAGATCAGCCAAGTGAGACAAAGCACCCACACGGGTGTGTGGCACTGTCAGAGCCTGCCTGTGACGCGGGGGAGAGGAGGGTTCTGTTCGCATGGATGGATGGATGGATGGATGGATGGATGGGTGGATGGATGGATGGACGGATGAAGTGAGGGGACATTGCAGGAGATTCTGCCCAGTCCCAGCTGGGTGGGATGAGCAGATTCCCACAAGATTCCCCAGAAACAGCCAGGGGTCCCTCATCCCAAAGCCCCCCTAAATGACCTGTGGGATGACACCACTCCAGGTCCCCACTCCACTCTCACCAGAGCCCACCTGCAGAGCTGCCTCCAGCTCTGGGAACACCAAGAGAAGAAAGACATGGAGCTGCTGGAGAGAGTCCAGAGGAGGCCATGGAGATGCTCCGAGGGCTGGAGCCCCTCTGCTCTGGAGCCAGGCTGGGAGAGCTGGGGGTGCTCACCTGGAGAGGATCCAGGGAGACCTTGGAGCCCCTTCCAGAGCCTGAAGGGAGTCTACAGCACAGGACAAGGGGAAACACGTTTAACTGAAAGACAGTAGGTTTAGGTTGGCTATTGGGAAGAAATGGTTCTCTATGAGGGTGGCGATTCCCTGGCACAGGTTGCCCAGAGAAGCTGTGGCTGCCCCATCCCTGGAAGTGTCCAAGGCCAGGTTGGAGCCTTGGGATAGTGAGAGGTGTCCCTGCCCATGGCAGGGGGTGGAACTGGATGAGCTTTAATGTCTCTTCCAACCCAAACCGTTCCAAGATTCTACTTCCACCACTGCTCAGAGCTTTTCTGCCGCTCCAGGGACACATGGCCTGTGTTTCTAATTCACAAATATCCTTCAGCACTTTCAGAGGGAGAGGAACACAGGAGGGTGTGTTCCTGCTCTGCACCTCAGCCCAGCCCTGTTGCCCCACTCAGGGCACTCCCAGAGCTCTGGGATCCTCGTCCCTGTTCTCTGACCCCAGGGATGTTTGCAGTGAGAGACTTTCCAAATTGCACAAAAGGGAATTTTACACTTTGGCAAACTGCCTACCTGAATCTGGGGGAGTGAAAAAAAGGAGAAAACAAGTTTTGACTAGTAACATTTAAGGTGACACTATCAATCACTGGCAAACTTCGACAACTACAGTTAATTTTTGCTGAGAATGATAAAATACTTCACTGGAGAAGAAAATAACAGGGACTTTCATGCAGGGCTATTTTTCTTCCTGATTTTCCTTCTATTTTTGAAAAAAAAATCATGTTAAATCTGCAGTGGTTTTAGTCAAATATAGACAAAGGAAATCGAACTATGCAAAAACTAGCTTATAGTTTCAATTGGCTTTTGTTGCTTTCACTTTAAAAGTTTGTGATTTCGATTATTTTGTTTCCTAATAAAAATCCAAAACATTTCCAGAGAAACTGATGCTTGTGAGCATGCTCCTTTAGTCCATCCTGCGAGAAAAAGAAGTCTGAAATAGAATATTCAGGCAGCTCTAGACTCAGAGCACTTCCCTGGAGGCGTCGATGTGGCAGCGTGTAGGTGAATTTGATTTCTTACTCAGAAAAATTATCTGTGTGTTATTAATATTAACACAGGCTTGGAAGAACTAATGGAGAACATATTCTAAAATATAATATAAATCTAAAATAAAGGTGGGTTCTTGGTTGCTCCAAACTCAACGTGGCCTTGGACACTTGCAGGGATGGGGCAGCCACAGCTTCTCTGGGAAACCTGTGCCAGGGGCTCCCCACCCTCCCAGGGAACAATTTCTTCCCCATATCCCATCCAACCCTGCCCTCTGTCAATTGAAACAATTCCCCCTCATCCTGTCTTTCCATACCCAAACAAGTAAAGTCTATCCCGGTTTTCTTGGCAGGATCATTCCCACCAGATCCATGCCAGGCCAGCTTTATGCCGCCACCCATCTTGCTATAACCATGACCAAAGGATTAAACTGGTTTCTGCTTCAAATTTAGCCTGAGCCACGATCCATGGAGCCTTCAACAGGCACATCCACACACAGAACTGGAAGAGTCTGTGCATCCAAACCCACAGGGCAATCCCTGTCCCCAAGACCTGCAGCTCACAACACCAAACCCTCTCAGACAGTCCTCAAAGATGCTTTTTGTGCCATCCTGGTGCTGTTCTCAAAGGAGCCAGAATGAAATTAAGGATCAGTCAGAGCAGGTTCATTGCATTGGAGCTCCACTTGGAAAAAACCCAAAACACGTAAGAAATAACAATTCTCTGGTTTGTCTGGCATACAATTATTAGAATAAACTCTGTGTGGCAGCGTGGTGTTTAAAGCTCACCTTTTTTAATGAAGCACTACTGAAAGTAGATAAAAGAGATAAAAGCAGATGAAAGAGTAGATAGCATAAGAAAAAGCTGTATGTGTTCCCTGTCTTCTGTGCCAACCTTTGCTGCCCTGCACCAAGCAGGTTCACAGAGAGGCACCTGTATTTCTCAGGGGTTCATTATTTATTTTTATATTCTGCTATACATGCAGCAAGGGGGAAAAATTTATCTCAGGGCTTCCAAACCCTCAGATTTTATCCATAGGAAAGAAAGCAGGGAAGTGCAGGGAGCGCTGAACTCCTCTAGCTTGTAATAAAGTCCATAGCTAAGTAGCCACAGGTGCTCCTTCCATCCCAGGAGCAAATGGGCTGAGACTGGCAGGGATGGGATGATGGTTCTGGGACCATAACACGGCCTTGCTGGAGCACAGGTTTGCACTTGCTCAAAGCAAAGGCACTAATATTGATTTAAAGAAGACATTAGAAAGGAGGAGGGTGCAGAAAAGGAATCATTAAGTTTCTAACCCAAGGTAGAACAAAGCCCACGCCAACTGAGTCTTCTGCATTGCAGAGGGAACAGTCTGGGCTGGGGAGCAGAGCTTAACACCTTCTGGGTGCCACCTCCCAGTTCTTCATGGTGTCAATGTTCAGCTTGTGCCTCTGCTGCAGCTTAAACCTGTGTCTGCTGGCTGGGTTGGCTGACACGAGCTAAAAACCAGAGTGGATTTCAGAGTCATATACAGTGTCTGAGGCCAGATTTGCAGAATTATTTAGGTGTGTAAAGATGCAAATAGCATTAGGCCTGCACCAGTGCTTCAGTGATCCCTCTTACGAGCTCAATTAACTCTGTAAATCGAACCCCACGTCAATTCTCATTCTGCTCACACGGCAGGTGAGAGCAAAGCCGTGAGGAGCTGGGCAGCCCAGGGAAGGACATAATCCAGCAGAACCTGTGGGGAGCCCACGAGGAAGATGGAGAGGGACTATTTGCAAAGGCCTGGAGTGACAGGGCAAGGAGGACTGGATTCCAACTGACAGAGGGCAGGGTTAGATGGGATATTGGGAAGACATTGTTCTCTCTGAGGGTGGGGAGGCCCTGGCACAGGTTGCCCAGAGAAGCTGTGGCTGCCCCATCCCTGGAAGTGTCCAAGGCCAGGTTGGAGCAACTTGGGATAGTGGGAGGTGTCCCTGCCCATGGCAGGGTGATCTTTAAGGTCCCTTCCCATGCAAACCATTCTGTGATTCCAAATGTTAAATCATCAACACACATCGACCAGTCCTCAATTCACCCTGTTCTGCTTTGCTTCAAGGCTGACAGTCTGCACACAAACACTCTCCTCTCGGTCCCTCGTGAGCTCTGAAAGAGAGATCCAGAATCCTGAGCTGCCTCCCCCAGCCCCCAACACCCTTGTACATTTGCAATATTATTAGTGATTTTACTGAAGGGCAATGAAGCAAACTCCTTTCAGATCTTTCTGATCTCAGTAATGTTCTGTACAAAACAAAGTCATCCCTCAAGGGCCGGTTCCACATCTGAATTTCCAGATTGCCTTGCAACCCATTATTACAAGGATTTGTCCCTTACATTTCCAGGACCTGAGCAGTCTGCACTTAAATAGTTTCTGCACTTAAATAGTTTCTGCATTCAAATAGTTTCTGCAGAGCTTATAAGTACTCTCTGCAACACGAGCACTTGGATGCTCATCCAATTCCTCCAGTCCCTGGAATACATCTTTCATTTGCAATGTGTGCCTGACCAAGTGAATTCCCCATTACTTTCATGTCACTACTTGATGTCAAATGTCAGGTTATTAGATCACTTTCCCTTGGAAGGGACAGAAATATATATTTAGGCAATATCAAGCCCTTGGATTGCATTTTACATTGGCAGGAAACTTTAATCAGATCTGTCCCAAGCTAACCGGTATTTTTATCTAACTGCCCATTGCCTTGACTGGGGCGAGTTTTCAACAGGACTGTTTAAAAAAATGATGGTGGAAAGAACTGGCCAGGAACAGAGGGACAATGAGCAGCCCCTCAGAAAGACTGAAAAATCCAGGCATTGCATGGCATTCCTCTGCATAATAATGGCATTTACATTGCAGATATATCACATATTCAGCTTCCAGTGCATTTCTGACCAGTGCAGAGATGCCTGGGCTGGGTGATACTCCATGACAACGTCTTCCCTTTTATTCTACTCACTTCTTCAACATCTTTGAAACGGCTTCCAAATTCAACTTTTCCAGAATCTGAGGCTTTCAAAAAGCCAATTCTTAAAAAGCTAATTAGTTCCCCATAGGCTTTTTTTTTTCCCTCTTTTTGACTCGGTAAATATTTCTGAGATTGCTTTTTGTATAATCAGTGGTAGCAGCTCATTAAAATGCGCAGTATGGGGATCATTTGGAATGTGACATGGCTCAGCATGGACACTCAAGCTGCTTAAAAAGACAGAAAAGAAAATGATGAGGATAAAATGAAAGCAAAAACCCAGCACTTCCTTTAAGCTGACACCACAGTTAAGGGTTTAAGACAGGGCAGGGAGCCTTCAACCCTGCTATTAGTGAAAAGTCTAATTGCTCAATGCACTGACTGTCCTCTCCAGCCTGTGTGTTCTCCAAAAAGATTTGACAGAGAACTTTAGGATGCTCCAAAAAAATGGATTCTCTGAACAGGTAACTGTGTAAGGTTTTCACTCCATGTACTATGAGCATTCTTCTTGAATTAATAATGAACGAAGTCATTTAAAAGGCCTTTAGTGTATGCAGCCAGAAATAAATAATGCTTTAATCTGGGACATTTTATTTTCCATTAAAACAAACACTTTTTAAAAAGTGGGTATTATTGGGAGCAGCACTCAGTTGCTCCCATGCCAGATGCCTGTATCAGATAACAGTCAAATGGACAATAATACTCAGAACCTCTTCCTAATGAACCCTGACTATTCTTCACTTTTAATGCCTGTAGAAAACATGAAGGTTAAAAATATTACTTTGTGTCACAACAAGAAATTCAAGCTCAAGGGCTCAGTCTGCTGCAAAGCTGCTGTTTCAGAGAGTCACGGAATGATTTGGGTTGGAAGGGACATCAAGGACCATCTTGTTCCACCTCCCTGCGATGGACAGGGGCACCTTCCACTATCCCAGGCTGCAGAGGGGCAGAACCAGCTCAGCTTCACTTTCATCGGCCCCATTTCAGCTGGTGGGTGCTGTGTGTTGGTTAAAATACATCCCTGCTCACTCACAGACAAATTAGGATGACTGACATCCCGGTAAAATGATCACAATGCTAAATCATAAATTAATTAGTAACTGTGTGTACACTAACTGCTTTAGGCATGTTATCATCACAAGCTGTTAGGCAAGACACCCCTGAGCATCAGAGCTCACACTGCAGATTTCCCCTCGCTTAATGGAAATAAAAATAAGGGAATAAACACAAAGATCATCGTTACAATTTGTGCCACAGCTTTAAGGGGCAAAGAGAAGCTGTGGGTGGGGACTGCCCTGAACCACCACAAGGGCTAATTCTCATAAATGGGTTTGAGTCCTAGTGCCCACAGAAGAATTTAAATTAAATTAAATATTGACTGAGAAGAACTTGCTGTCAGATTCAGGGTGAAAAGCTCCAATTACCAAGGAAGCAGGAGCCCTTGAAAATATTATCATACTTCTACCTTTAGGGGGAAAAAAACCACAACATGGAGACACACAGCCAGGGTGGGCTTTTGTCAGCAAAGAGAGAAAGAATCAAATAGAATTAATTTTTTTGCTCATGTGTGACAATAAATCCTCACCATTATGGTAAACTAGTGAGATTTTTCTCAAGGGATGATGGTGAGTTGAAGGGCTAAACAGAAAGTTATTGTGAACATTTATGCATTTTTTTAATTCTGCTGACAGTGGATTGCCTTCGAGCAAGAGGCTGCCACAGAGGCCCCCGGGTCCCCAGGCTGCCAGTAGCAGAAGTCTGGGAATTAGCACTTTAGAATAAGTAAAAAATAAACTTTCCTGGTTCAGAGAAAGCTAAAAAGACCCTGAGATTTCTTTTGGCTAGATAGATCATCTTTGCAGGAGCTAAGAGGAATAGAGCTTCCTCTGAAAAGCTGAATGAATAAACATCAAGAATGAGAGATGTGGAAGTGAAGACTGGAGGTATTTTCTCCAAAATGAAATTCAGCTTTTCTTATATTGATGCTATATTGAAATAAATTCTACTTTTTCTCTGAAAAACTCTTAAATCGAGAGTTTAGATTTTCCTTCGTTTGTTTGTTAAAAAATAGTCACTGCTTTTTAACGAGTGGTCATGGAAAAAAATGAGATGTCATTTTAAAAAAGACATCATCTATTTTTCTTTAGTAAGATGTTTATAACATAGCAAACTGCTATTTCTCTTTCTGGTTAAGCAGCCAAATGCCCTGCACCTCATTCCTGAGTTACACAAACCAGTGGGATGTTCCAGAATTCAGTCCCTACCTTTGTTACCTGCTCCAGTGACAGGGGTGGCTGAGGATCAAAGCAGATGCTCAACATCTGCCATTAAGGGAGAGCAAACAGGACATCTCTGACATTATCTCTGAAAATGCATTTGCTGGCAGGGCTGAAATGGCAGCAATTCTCCAGTCAGAGGAGGGTCATTTCCAGCAGTAGTTTGAGGGGAAAGGGGGAAGAGTAATGACAGTGCATCAGCTTGGGTTTGCCAAATGCAAGAATCAACAGTTACCTTGGTAGCAGTTCAAAAAACCCTTAGAATGAGCATGTTGTATGTTATCACCTTGCCAGGGAGCAGGAATTGGGTCTGTGCTGTTCATGAAGAGCTGAAACAATGAGCTGAACTGGGACCACACCTGAACTGGTGCAGGTTCCCCATTTGCTTTGAATAATTCCTGTCAGCCCCAAGGAAGAAAGCCTTTGGCAGCTGGCACACATTTGAAAGTGATGGAGAGCAGAGAAATCACTGAGTGAAGGTCCCAGCTACGGTGCAAGTCACAATTTGCAGAGGCGATGAAATTCCAGAACCTGAGTCAGGGGTTTGACAGCAGCAGTGTGGAAAGGATGATTAGTGGGAGAGGTATTAATAGAGGAGATGCAAAGAGGCTCCTCTCAGCACTCCTGTGACTGAAGCAGAAGATAAAGTTGCTTATGTTCCTGGGGAGAAAACCATTCCCATCCTGCTGTGGCCCCAGTCCAGCCCGCAGGACTCTGGGGATCAACGTTTGTGACCAATCCCACCAAAACAAGTTTGCAAGTGCACAGGTCTCTGTGCAGGGAGGAGGATGCTCGTGATCCCACCGTAATCCCTTTTTCAAAGGCCTCTAATAATATTTCTTCCCCTGCTCTGTTTAATGAATGGTAATAGGGAAGACTTGATTAGAAGCCTTTCATCATTTTAGGACTAGGGGCTTTAGCTTTCTGACCTACTTTCCTTGCCAATGAAATTCCATTTTTAGCTCCAACTCAAGGTCTGAATGTTACCCAAATTCAGACCATCTGTTTTAACTGCCTACAGGCTGAGAAGTTGATCCAAGCCAGGAAGAATAAATGGAACCGGTGTGTTCATATATTAAGTATTCTCCACCCTCTGTGTATTAAATAACCTAATCAGTTTATTCCTGAGTCTACACAAACATTCCCATTTCTTTGGGCAGTACCTGCTGTTGCTGTAAGGAATATTTATGCTCCCAGTTGCTCTCAGGTCACCTTTCCCGTGCAACTAGAACAAGGAACAAGCTACAACTAACTCCAAGCCCATCTTATCCCTTGATCTGGCTTTGGTGGGGGTTGGGACAGGACACCCAGAAGTGCATGTCCATTTTGGGAAAGTCATTAGGGAATAATCTGCCTCTCTTCCTAATTGTCACAGTGAGAGAAGCAGCAGAACTTGCATCTCCTCAGAGGAGGACAATTTTAGATACATTTTGCAGTCCTTCTATCACACAAAACTCAATAAGAACTATGAATTAACAAACCAGAACAAAATAAAAAAGGCAACTTTACCTGAAAAATCCCTACTAAGTGACTGGTGGTCACAGCTTTACAAAAATCAAAATGAATCTGAAGATAAGCTGCTGCTGCTAAAGCTGATCTGCATCTCCAGCCCTCATCCCTCACTGCTCGGCTGATGGATGGAATTTCAGTGGAATATCTAGAGCATCCATGAAAACATTACCAAGTAAAATGCGCCAGGGAAAAAGAAAACAGTGGGAGAAAACCAAGCCAGATATCACAGAAGTTGAATACCCAGCTGGGGAGCTGCCCAGCTCAAAACAAGGCGGAAAATAAGTATATTTAATGTAGAAGAATCCTAGCATGAAATAGGCTCTGTACTTCCCCAGACACAGCTGATTTGCTGTTCAAGTTTGTCATTTGACAGCCTGTTTATAGATTCTCCTGCTTCAAAGCCATCGTGGCTCTGTTTGCAGCTCGTTCGTTCTGGAGGCACCACGAGCCTCCTCTGTGTCGAGGTCCTCAGGCTTCCGCCAGCACATCCTGCTCCTTCTAGGATTAGTTGATTTTAAAAGCTGATACACTGTTAACATACCAGACTATCATTATGGACATGGATTACAGAATCTGTGCTGCAAAACATTCCAAAAAGCTTCTGTAGTTTCAAAATTTCAAGCCAGGGTTAACTATTTAATACTCACAGCACTTGTCCAAGAATGCTCTGGAAATATCTTGATGGACATGTTAAAATCAGATAGAGCATAGATTTGTCTCTCCTGAGGCCATGACAGGGTTTGCTTTCATACTCCAGGGATGCTCCATCAGTGATTCTGTGCCACTTTCCTTCTGTCACTGCCCCAGCAGCTCCAGAGCCTTTCTCCCACCGGTACACAGGGATTTATTATGTCACAGCTGGATGTTTGCACGTCTCTGCTGAGAAAGGCATCTGCATCTTTGCATTCCTGGAGGAATAGGTGACAGGATTAGGTGATCTGGATTAGATGGTAGGAAGAAATTGTTCCCTGTGAGTGTGGGGAGGCCCTGGTACAGGTTGCCCAGAGAAGCTGTGGCTGCTCCATCCCTTGAAGTGTCCAAGGTCAGATTGAACAGGGCTTGGAGCAACCTGGGATATGGAAGGTGTCCCTGCCCATGGCGGGGGGTGGAATGGGATGTGCTTTAAAGTCCCTTCCAACCCAAACCATCCTGGGATTCCATGGACAGAACAGCCCAGGGGAGCAGCAGCTCGCTGAGTTTTCCAGGTCTAATTCCAGCAAGGAGGATGAAACAGGTAACGTGGCAGAGGAATGATGAATTAAACCCTAAACAAAAGATCTAACTACCCCCAGCCCTCTTACCATAGCTGTTAATTCCCTGCTCATTCGTCATGTGCAAAACCAAGAAAGGAATGAGTAATACTTGGGTTTGTTTCCCTCGGATCATTGGAAGTGACACGATCATTATTTCACCAGGGGTTCAAAGCAGCATTAGCAAGATTACATTGGACCTGCACCTGGGAAATGGAGGGACACGAGCTCCTCTGAGCTGTCACATGCAACATACCCAGTGTGGCAATGCAACTGAGATGTTGCTGATGAATTTTAGCCAATTTTTCCTCTCCTTTTTGCAAATCACAACATCGTTGAGTGATTTCCTTGCAGTATTAAAAAAAAGGATGTCTTGCACCTGGAAAGCTACATGCTAATTTCATGCCTTATTCCAGCTCTTTCATGCAAAAGGCTTTCAAAATCACAGTCTATTGTACAGTACATAATGTTATTATTCTGTCCTTATTGTCGTCAAAGCAGACGCTCACAGGCTGGAGTGAAATCTTCTTTTGACTCCACTGTGCTGGGCAAAAGGTTAGAGAGATAAAGCAGCTCTCACAGAGCTGTTAATGCCAGGATGAGGCAGAAATACTAAATCAGGGGGAGCAGCATTGTTTCTGCCTCCAGCTCCAGGAGATATTCCAGCTTTTCCAAACTCTTTGTGAAAACCGCATGGCTCTGCAGCACTGAGCAGGCGATGGCCCTCCACCAGTTAAGCACAGAGACAAGGAAAAGCAGAGTCCTGGATACTGGATGCACAACTCAGCTGTCCCCATGTTCTTGTGTCAAGTGTCCAAGGCCTGGTTGGAGCAATCTGGGATAGTGAAATATGTTCCTGCCCATGGCAGGGGGTGGAGCGAGATGAGATTTAAGGTACTTCCAACAAAAAAACCATTCCAGGATTCTGTACAGGTTTAACAATTTCCAGTAGCAGTCTTGTCTCCTCTGCATCCAAGGGAACCCATGGAGACAAGATAATAATGATAATATTTGACCCAGAAGCCCCTCCTCACCTCTGTGTCTTATCCAGACTGAAAAGTTGGCACATTAAAAGGCTGCTGGGAAAGAGCATCCTCTGCAAAGCTCTTTCACCGTCCCCACAGAGCTGTTCCACCTTCCAGTGTCCCTATAACTTGGCATATTCCAGCTATTTTACTACAGTTCCCTATTTCCAGGGCTCTGAATGTTGCACAGAGACACAGGTCCATCAGGGATGCTGGGAGAGGCTATTTTTAGAGTGAGTCATTTGATGAGCTGTTCAGCACCTTATTTATTGCTGTCTCCAGCTGGGCACCTAAGCAATGTCCAGACACCTCTGTGGCTAAAACCAGGACTTGGAAGCAGTGACCTCTGTTCTGTAACACATACTCCACTGACAGAGAGAAAAACAACAGCACATTATGTTGTCAAGACTAATAGCTGCTAATTAGAGTGAGTGACATATGACCCCTTTTTATATTCAAAGAACACAGAAGTCACACTACAAATAATAAAAAAAAAATGAAATTCTGCATTGTGTTTTCCACTCTAAAGAGTGACCACCAAAAAGAAATTTTCTAATTTTTTTCCCACTTTCCAACACCCCAGTGCAGTGTGGCAGCAGGTGCATCTCACCTGGCACAGCCAGAGAGCAGAGCAATGAACCCCAAAATGATTCGGGTTGGAAGGGACCTGAAAGATCACCTTATTCCACCTCCCTGCCATGGGCAAGGAGCGTCCCAGTAGATGAACCTTCCACCAAATTCAGCAACTGAAAACCAGCTCAAATTGTTGCCATCTAACCAGATTCCTGGCCAAATAAGCAGGGAATGTGTTTAGTTGTGTTTCACACATAACTGAGCTGGTGCTCAGCTCCAGCTGATGCTCTGGACCCTCAGCTTTTCCAGAGGAATGAGCCTGGAGCCACATGCAGATTTCTGTACCCCAGATTTCTGTACAACTGCTTTGCATTATTAATATTTGCAATGCAGCAGCACTAAGGACTCACTGCTGGGTGTGTTCAGAATATGGGGCAGCTCCTGCTCTGGAGAACTCAGCACCTACTTAACCAATCAGACAAAGAATAAGTCATTAATTGCCATTTCATAAGTGGGGAAGCAAGGTACAGAAAGTTGAAATGATTTACTAGAGGTCACATTAAAAGTCTACTGAATTTGCAGCCTCCTGTTGTTTTCTTGCAGGCTCAAACATCCTGTTAGAGCCTCTGAATGTTAATCACTACCTAACTCTTCTATCTTCTTGCTGCTCTAATGAGATTATTGATGAATTACTTAAAATGTACCTTCTGTAGAAGTTTTTTAGATGACAAGTTGCCTTTTACTAACCAAATTAATGGGCAAGTTGAGTTCTCAGTCTGGGGAAAAGAAGTTTTGGGTTTGAAATACCTAATTAGTATTAACTGAAATCCAATATTTGAGTTTATTTGGCACTGTACCTGATATAAATATGCCATGAGGCCATTAGTACCTTGTGGTACCATCAGGACAAAAATAGTCACTCCAAAAATTAATATTGCAGGAGCTGTGTATGTCAATAGAGGAGAAGAACAATTGCAACTTTATAGGTTCATTCCACACCCTGTCAATGTCAAAGGGAGGCCTCATTAGGAGAAGGGACTTAGATCAAGCTCCAGCTGGGTTTTACTCTGATCAAAAAGCTGAGATATTTCCAGACATCAGGTCTGGCATTTCCACGTGGCAGGTCAGCCCAGGATGACCAGAGAACACATTCCCAAGTGCCTGATGTGCCCAGAGGGAAGAATCCAGCACAGGGAAGAATCCAGCAGAATCCTCTTCCTGGATAACTCTGTGGTAGATCCAGGAGTCCCTGTTAGAAATTTCAGAGCTTGTTCCTATGCAGCCTCTCCAGAGAGAGCAAAGTTCCTCATTCCAGTATCTCTCATAGTAGTTTTGCAAATGAACTTCTCCATCTCTCCAGGGAAATCCTCCCTGTCCCAAGAGTTTGATCATTCTTGATGGTGTTTTAAAGCACCTTCTCTCAAATCCCAAGTAATGAGGTAACTCTCAGCCTGCCTGGAAGAACGAAACTCTATGAGACAGACTGTGAGCCAGACACTTATTATTATACTTTCTACAAATGCACAGAAGGGCTTTCTCTGAGTGCTCCAGGTCACTGAGATCATGTTTGAGGCATATGATTAATTTTCAGCCTTATTGTGTTAAGGGCCAGCAGGAGAAAAGAGAATTTTTTTTTTTAGACCAGTGTTAAATGGGGTAGAAGACCTTGTCACTTACCAAGAGCTTTGAAACTATCTTTGCATAAAGCAGCAGCTAAAAAGTTAATAGACATAAAGAGCAACGTATTGATTTGAGGTATTCTGAGGGGTTTTAATGTGGGTGAAGGTGGAGGATTGTGCTTGGGATAAATAAGCCTCAGCTAATGAAGCCTGAAGCATTTAACATGTAATGACTCCTGCTTTTATTCAGACCCTCCTACCAACAAGTTCTTGGATGAGGGCAAGAAGTTCAGCTGAATAAAAAGGTGCTTTGAAATATTTGCTTTTCCCCTTGGATATAAATTATTCTTAGCTCAACTCTGTTCCCATCGAAGCTCTTGGTCATAGGCTGACATCAAAGGTAAAAATAAAGCCTCAATGGCAATAAATCATTTTACTTTTCAATATGCGCTGCATCAAATATTGGAACATCTCAAAGAAGACCACAGAAATCCCAAACACCACCTGATAGCAAGCAGGGGTTTCTCCAGCTTTCAATTTTCAGCGTTCACATTTTCTCCATAGCAGAGATGTTCCATGTCCCTGAGTGTCTCTGTGGCCTCCTCTGGACTTGTTCCAGCAGGTCCATGTCCTCCTTACATAATACAAATTACAGCTGAAGATTGTTGGGACAAACCCAGTGCAGAGCTTTGCCTCAGTATTATTCAGCTGGCCTCATACCCCTGAGAATTCACCTTTTACTGAATCCAGACACTGAACAACCCCCCAAATTTCTGACTGTCCAGATGGCCAGAAAACTGCTGGGCTTTGAAACGGAAGCGTAAATCAGTCCTCATTTGCACCTGGATACAAGGGAATGAAAATATATGAACCTGCTCAGCAGCAGACAGGGTTTAAATTTTGCTAGAGTTCGTCTACACGGAGAGGTGGGTACGGAACGAGCGAGGACATGAATTTAAACACTCAGCAGCTGCCTGACCCAGCTCATCTACTCTGCACAAAAGTGCATTTTAGTTTAACTTCACTCCCAGCACAAACATGGTGTCACAGGGGTCATCTCAGGATGGCAGCACCACAAAGTGTCACTTGCATGGTGGATTCCTAAGCTTTAGTGTCCAGTTGCTGCGCGCTCAGGGAAACCTGACAAGGCTTTTTGTCTGAAGGAGGGGCTTCCCTTTCTCTTTCTCCCCTGTAGTTATGGTGACATGGTGCCCAAGACAATCGCTGGGAAGATCTTTGGCTCCATCTGCTCCCTGAGCGGGGTGCTGGTCATTGCTCTGCCGGTTCCTGTCATTGTTTCCAACTTCAGCCGGATTTACCACCAGAACCAGCGAGCCGACAAGAGGAGAGCACAGAAGGTAAGTGACCCTTGGGGAGCTCAGCCCCTGCCTGTCACCACGGGCTGGGGACACACTGGGGACAATTCTGAGCACTGCATGTACCTACAGCCACGAGGGCTCACCTTCACACACGCCTGTGCCTGTGTCTGTCCAGGCACCACCTCGGTCCTTGCACACACTGACCTGCTTTATCTTCAGCATCAGAAGCACGGGGGCTGTTATTGCTCACCTTTCCTACAGACCAGTCTGAAACTAATATATTCAGGTATAGACACAAAGCCATAAATCATCACCAGGAGCTGTTTATCCTTCTGGCTGCTCCGTTCCCGTTGTCTGTCTGTAGTTTTTGAAAACACCCATCCAGCAACATGAACTTATCAGCACACAGACCCCTCAAAGCTGTGACTGTGACACTGAGAGTACACAAAAGCCCTTGGAAATGTGAGTGGATTAGTGAATATTCCAAAACCTGAACAGCTCTTACCACTCTAAGCTTCCCGAGTCATTTAGAGATTTATTATATGTGGTATCTCTATTTCAATCTGCTAAATTACGCCGAAACCAGAATCAGGTTTTTAAAGCAACTGAAAACTAAAGGCCTGAGGTTCTTTTCCTCCCCATGGAATGCTGTCTGCCAGGAATCCATGACTCAGGGGACCTGATGGGGAATAGTAGTAGAAAGATGTGCTATTTCTGCTTCAGGCAAGCATCTGGGCCCTGCCTCCTTCTCGCATCTCAGGGAGTTGACAGCAGAAAGCTGAGATACAAGACCTACAAAACCACAAAATTTGGCAGTCAAAACACAAAAGGAGAGCAGCAGAAAGACAAAATCGTGCAGGAATCAGTTGCAGCCTCTGTTAAGTCACATCCCTGGGTTTTACACATCCCTGCCTGAGGTTTGACATCGTACGTGTGAAACACGGGAGGGGTTTTGGAGGGAGAGTTGCTTATTTGATCAGTCATACAACACATTTAGATTTAAAAATATAAAGATATCATAACAGAAGTCCGCTCTCTAGCACACATTGTTCCATCAGCAGCTGGGCAGTGGGATACCAATATGGGTCATTACATTCATTTAATGAGTTGATTTGCAGATTGAGTTGCCTGATGTGAATCTGCACCCAGGCACAAGGAATTGAGATTTAACTTGCCACAGGAACACTGGAGGTGGCAAAGCCTGGGAAGGACTGGGGTTTTCAGGCAGAGGTTTAAGGGAACAGTGTGTTCATTTCAAGAAGTGAAGACTTTGAGGCAAAGCACTGGTTCTACTGAAACTGCACAAGCAGAGACAGAACCTGCTCCACAGCACAGGCAGCAGAGAAACGGGCAAGACACAAACAAGATTTGTGCATAACCACTGATCACAGAGAAGCTCCAAAACTGGCTCCAGGTCTGTGCTTTTGGATGAGACAGTCTCTCTCTCCAGGCAACAAACTGAAGTTTCTTCTCCTGATTAACCTTTTCCTTTATTCATTGGACTGTGATCCATTTGGTGACAGGGAAAAGTACCAGCACCTTTGATGCCAATGTGATTGATTGCAGCTTTTATAAGGTTTGCAGTATTGACACACGGAGTGTATAATTTCCCCCCATTTGAATTTCTAATTCCCTTGATATTGGTTGAATTTCTCAGCTAAGAAAGTTTTCTCAAGTCAGAAGTGTGAGTAATTTTCACATGATCATCACTGCATGAATACTAAAGAGAAGGAAAGAGAGAAGCACATTAATGACAGTCCCTCTGGAGATGGTCAGGATGTACACAGCGATGCAGACTTGTTCCAGCACCATCCCCCAGTGAATCCCACCCTCACAAACAGTTAAAACTCTGTTCCCACCTAATTAAAGATACAAAAATATTTGCATTACTTTTTCAAGTAGGTTGGAAAAAAGCTCTTTGTACTCTCAGCCTTTGAATTTGAAGAACCCACCAGTAGAAGCTCCTTGTAGACAGAATTTAGAAGACGCAGCTCTCAAAATCAGATGTCTTCATTTAGCACACTAGAAACTTAGTGAATTATTTTTTCTCTCTTAATTGAAGAGTAGTTTATTTGGTATATATTAGGATAAATGCTTCAGAATTTCTATTTAGTTCAAGAATCATAACTTGTATAGATAAGGCTATGGAGTTCAAGACAACGCTATGGACCTAATTTACTTATTTTTGTCAACTCAGACTGAGGTTTCCCAACGAGAAATAATAAAGGCAAAAGCACTGTGTGAGCATCAAATTGGGTGGATGCGACAGTCACAGATTCGAAGGTCAAGGTGGTAGTAAACTTGGGCTTTCCAGCACAGTGGGAGTTTCTGAGGGGCTGCACTCCAAAAACCAGGGAAACACAGCCCCATGTCCCTCTGGGTTCTGATGTGCTCAGTCTGAACTCTGTCTCTTGAGGAGGCACAGGTCAGGCAGGAAGAGATGTTTAAATAGAATGAATAAAATACTGAGAGGTGGCTGTTGCTCATCAGCATCTATTCTTCAACTAACAGAAGAGAAATGTTACTTAAAAAGCAAAAAAAAAAAACCCAAACCCCAAACCAAACTACCAGTGAATTAATCACTTTAAAGATAAATTATTCTTTGCCAAAGCTGCACTGCAAGACAATTAATTACAAGGAGATCTGGCAATCTTAATTTATTGTGCCATGTCAACAAATCCTGTCCTCTGGCATGCAGCAGGGACCAGGTCAATCTGAATGGAAAATGAATTGATCATTTCTGACAAGGTTCATTTTGGTAAAATTGTTGTGGTGGGGGTTTTTTTCTCCCAAAGACTTTTTTTTCCCCCTTTTTTTCACTGATGTGCTAAGAATAGACCTTCCTGACTTTGAAACGACGCTGTTCTTCAGTGAATGTCACAGCCCTGGTTTTGAAAGAGAATGTGACACTTCAGGGCTTGACAATAGAATGACTTTGTAATTCAGATGATGCTGGAGCCTCTCTCCTGTGTTCAGATTCAACTCAAAGGGGAAGGAGAAGTATCTGGTGCTGGTTTGAGGACTACACCTCCTACACCCACTTTTCAACCCTGGCAAGAAAAAGCAGAGGCAGCTGCTGACAGCTACTGAAATGCTGCTCCTTTAGCAGCAGTGGGAAAAAAGAAGAACAGTTCGTTGTTTAGAAGTTGGAGATTGAGTGAAGACAGTCCCAAGCCACAACATTATTCTCACCAGAGCAGGGCTGGAGAGAAATGGAGGGCTGGAAGACACGAGATGTGGTCTTTGAGCTTATTACAGCAAAGATCCCAGAAGGGCAGATTGCTCTCCTAAGATTTACAGGAATGCTGTAGACTGCTGGATTCAGACTTGTCAAAAATCCTGCAAGAATTTCAGATGCTGTGGGGGAAAAAAAAAACCAGTGAAGAGCATTTATCCTTTAATGGTTAGATTTGCTAAATGAGCCGAGATCATGGAATGGCTGATAATCTCAGGGGGATTGGCATTGGGTTTAGTGGTGCATTTCACAGGGGCTAAACTGAATCTGTCTACAAATATAAAACCTCAGTAATCACAGCCCTTGGTTTCAAGTCTGCAGTAAATATGATTTTGATGACTGCAGCCTCTTAGTCTGTTCAATTCATTTCATTTATTATCTGGTGGCCTTTGACTCTCTGAGAACAAGCAGTGCACTGCAGAAGCCTTGAGACACACTTCTCATTTCAGCCTCCAGGCTGTAAGTTTCCAGGAAAGAACCAAACACAGATTCAGGCAAGACAAGGATTACCCAGCACAACATCATTTTGTAGGACTCTTCTCACACAGAACTATAATATTGAGCTGAAAACTGCATCACAGGCTACCAAAGAGCAGATGGTATAAATTAGGTGAAGCAGAGAAGTGGACAAACTGTCTGGTGGATGAATTAAAGTGTTCAATCACAGAGCCAATACTGGCAGAAGAGAGGGAGGATGGAGGGAGGGGAAAGCTGCGTCTTTTCAGATGGAAGACGATGAGAGGAAGTAGATGGAGGAAGGTTATTCCAGAGAACAAGAGCTCCTCATGAGATGGTTGCACACAGGCAGCTCTGACTCTGCAGCCTAATGAAGAGGTAACTATGGAGATGCTCAAAAGGGGCTTAAGCCAAAAGGAAGGAAGAGTAAGGACACAAATGTGTGATTGTTCCATAAGAGGCACGTTAGAAACAGTTTGTTCCAGACCCAGCCGCTGCTCCCGGAGGCACAGAAAGCAGGGCTGGAGTCAGCAGAGTGGATGGAGAGGGGAGATGGTGATGAAGACAATGCTGAGCACTGGGTTTGTGTCATCACCCTCCCCATGAGGAAGGCAGCCCACACACCTGCCAATAACCAGGCCATTAGAACAATTGATTTGCTACAGAGCAGGGGAGTCAGCTTTGAAACGTTCTGTTTTCCAGCTGACACCCGAAATTTTGGGGGTGGGTTAGTGAACTTCAGAGCGTGGAACAGAACGGCCAGAAAACGCGACTGGGGCAAAGCTGTGTGTGAGCTGTGTAAGGAGAGCTCCCACCCAACTGAACATGACTCAGTTCCCAGCAGGGAATGGGGTTGGGAACTTAAGGAGCGGGAGAAACAATAAGGTTAAAACTGGAGCTGGCTGACATTTAAAAAACATGTTTTTTTCAACTACAATGAATCTGTGTGGAATATGTTTTTGTTGTTGTTGATATTTAACAGTCTTTGACAGGGGAGAAAAAGCTTTTTTATTTTTTTTTTTAAGATATTTCTTTTTTGCTGGGGTAAGTACCTCTTTCTCTTCCTCCTCTGTTTGCTATTTGTCAGATCCCTTAACAGAGTTCAGGGGAAAAAAAAAAAAAAAAGAAGGAACAAATAAGCCAACCAGGAATCCTGCCTCTTTTCTTTCATATCATCGAGGAAAGCAAAATGACATTCTCCATCAGTTCAGCTAGTTCAAATTCCCTGAGTCCCAAATTGCATAAGACAAGTAGAGATCTCCTGTGAAAGGAAGGACTGAAATCACTGAGCTACAGCTCATGGGTTCAGCCTCCACAGCAAGTCCATACATCCAAATATTACAGCCTGTTGTCAATAGCGGCCCAATGCCCAGCTGAAATTACCTCCGCGCACATCCAGAAGCTGCTCCACATTTATTTCATGCCTTGAGGCCCTTTCACATCACGTCTCAGTCATAACCAGATCACAGCCTGCAACACACAAGCACCCACCTAATCCATTCTGGGGATCTGTCCTTGGTCACCTCGGCAAGAGGGTTCCCCTTCCCCAGCCATTGGAAGCCCAGGTTTTTGTGGCAGCCTCTGTCCAGATGGCTCCATTATGTAGCACAGTTGGTAGGATTTGTTGCGGATAATGTTGCCCACTCCACCCCAGATGTCTAAACAAATGCAGGCTGAAATCACCTCCTGAAGCAGACCTGGATGCAAAACCTTCAGCCAAAAAATACCGGGAAGCCCTATCTTACTTTGGAATTGGCTTCTAGTGATCAGGTTCTTTGCTGTTGCCTTTATTATCTAATTAATAATTTACCACTCTGCCTAAACAACCAGAATTGAGTGGGCTGGGCACAGTTTAGCCCCCAACAGCTCCAGAGCTCCATAATGAACACAGCTCACACCCCTGCACCAACTGCAGCATGTGGTTATGTCTGGATTAATGGATATGGATATATCCACTGGGCCAGGAAAAAGCATAACTGAAGTGGGTGTAAATGGTAGTAGAGTTGATTGTGGTTACTAATTTGTACCATGGCAGTGATAAGCAAATGCAGGATGACATTTCTGGCTGACACAGGTGGTGCTGGGATGGCAACACGAGGGTCCCAGGCCTCAAATCACCTGTCAGGCTGATGGGAACACTCTGCAGGGATCCAACCCCTCTCCAAGGGCCTCCACAGACCTTCCCTGCTCACTCAGTGCCAGATGTCTTACACAGCCCAACTCGAGAAGTCCTGGAATCTCATTACTCCACTCCTCCCACTCCACCCAGCAGCACTAGCCTGCAAAGTCTGACTCAGAACAAGCCTTTGTAGTTTGAAGGTCATGAAAATCCCATCAAACAGTAACTGCTGGTAACTTCTGCATCACATCAGGCTTTAAACCAGCTCAAGGCAGGTGCTCTCCAGGCACGAGCAGGAGCCTGCCCTCCTCTTTCATCTCCCCATTACAGCCAGTTTCACTGTTTTGTCAAACCCTGCTGCTGCAGCAGCATCTTCTGTACTTCCCTCTCTGTGACTCCTTTATTCATGCCTAAAACTGGGATAAATCCACTTCTTTCCCTGGCTTGGTGGGTTCTTGCTGGGTCAAGTTATGTACACACACAAGGCCATAAAGTGAAAACACCTTATGGCAATAATAGTCACAACTCGGGTTTTTAATTTATGTCAGGTTTTTGCACTCAAGTCTCACCCACCACACAAGGCACCAGAATTGAGAGCATGAGCTTTACTGGCCAGTCACGGGCAGCACACAGAGAGCAGGAAATGAGATGGTTAATGAGCAGGCAAGGGAATCAAGAGCATGCATAAAACTCACAGAAAATATAAAAAAATAAAATCTATACGAGGAAATCAGAGCCTGCCTGCGAGCTCTGTGCTGGGAGGAAAAGCGGTTCAATCCACCAGACAAATTGCTCCGTAGGAAATAGTCCCTCATTCCTCCTCTGCCTCAGCACAGCAGAGCTCCTGTTTGCGATGCAAACCACTGCCCGACCCAATTCCAGCCACCTGTTCCCCGTGTGAGTGCAGCCGCTCAACCACGACCTCCGGCAAACGCGACATCCAGGAGCGATTCCACGTTGTCCATGACTGCGGCGCGCTTGTCACACGCGGAGCATCAGGACAATGAGGAGCCATTCCAGTGGGAATGCGCTGTTGGAATGCACAAACAAGGGCTGGAGCGGTGTAGCCATGACGACTCCACGGCTCTGTGACAAGCCGGGAGCGCTCCAGCACCCAGGACAGATCCAGGCAGGATTCTCCCGCCGCATGTGCCAGCCCAGCAGAGCCCAGATGTTGGGGCATGAGCCCAGACACACCTTCTCCTACAGCCTCCACTCAAATAGGACCACGGGGTGGGTTTTGTCACCTTAATGCAAGAGGTCTGTACCCTGAGACCTCGGGAGCAAAGAGGGACAACCGGGAGCAGCTTCAGTAGGAAAGGAATTGCACGTTGTCGTGTGATGAGTTCTGTGTAGTTTTGGTTTGCCGGCAAACAGTTCTCAATTAATGCTGACAACTCGTAGCACAAAGAGGGAGGGAGCATGGAAACCTCTTTTCTCCTGTCAGCAGGTATCAGCCCAAAGAGACAACGCTGTAAAGTGCTGGAACAAGTCCAGGGAAGGGAAGAAAGCTGGGGAAGGATCTGGAGAGTCAATTCTATGAGAGCAGCTGAGGGAGCTGGGGGGGCTCAGCCTGGAGAAAAGGAGGCTCAGGAGGGACTTTATGGCTTCAGGAAAGGAGAGCCGGGTGGGTGTTGGGTTCTCCTTCCTGGGAGCAAGGGACAGGATGAGAGGAAACGACCTCAAGTTGTACCAGGAAAGGTTAAGGTTGGACATCAGGAGGAATTTCTTCCTGGAAAGGGTGGTCAGGCATGGGAAGGGGCTGCTCAAGGAGGTTTGGAGTCCCCATCCCTGGAGGTGTCCACGGAAGGACTGGACGTGTCCCTCAGTGCTCTGGGCTGGGGGACACAGTGGGGATGGGGCACAGGCGGGACTCGATGACCTTGGAGTCTTTTCCAACCTGAATGATTCTGTAAGTTCATGGGAGAAGGTACAGAGGCAAAAATACAGTCTCACCATCCTCTCTTCCTCTGGGGCTTCATTCCATGAGGGAGAATAAAAAGCACACGTCTTACAAATTTGCTTATTCTTTCTTACATTTCAAGGCTTTGTGGTCCTTGTTCCCATCCTTCCTTCGCCCTCCTGGGGCAGGTGACAGCACCACTCCAGGAGCAATTCCCTTCCTCGTCTGTAGCTAACACAGGCCTCCACATCATTAATTAGGTTCATCTATCAGGGCGAGTCAGTTGGCATGTGACACCAGATCAAATTCTGTTAATTTCTCCAGCCCCTGAATACTTTATAGCCATTAATTAGGGGTGTGAGCTGTGTGAAAGATGTTATAGAAGCGAGATCTGGAAACATAGATAAAAAAAAGACAGACAGATAAATCACAGGCAGACAGATGCTCATCACACTTGGCTTCCAGTGAAACACAGAACCTTCTCTTAGGCTAATGGAAAGCAGCAACATCTCTGTTAATGATGTAGAACAGCATGAGTGTCTTTTCTAGAGATTTTTCTTAAGGAATACATTTCTGAACAAATTCTGACACTCTGATTTACACCCCATAACAACTCTAACTACACCAGATTATTCCCACTAGAATCAGGCACCTATTTAACCACCCCTCCATGGAGCAATTTTGACCCAAGCTCTAAAATCTGATCTGTGTGGCACCAAAAATATAAGAAAAATCTACGTAGGGATTTCTTTTCTCATTATTTCAAGAAGGGAAGAGAGGTGGCTTTGTCAGTCAGCTGGACTGGTAGCGTGGGAACTTCAGCAGAGAGGAAGCTTTGAATGTGAGCCAAGATGCAACAACTGTGTAAAACATAATTCAATCAAGGGAAAACTGTCCATAAGGTCAGTTCTGACAGAGATCAAGGTCTGACTGTAACCCTTACTGGGTGGATGAATACACAGATAACTTGAAAAAGGCAATAAAAAAGAAGCAGGGCATCTTCAGAGGATAAAAATATGAAATGGCCTCCAAAAAAAGCTTACTATTTAAATGTCAAGCATAGGGATAACTTGAGAATTGTCAAGCTCTACAAAAAAAAAGTCAAGTTTATTTTATTCTTCCCTGAAGAATGCAGAAAACACCAGAAAGGGGATGTTCTGTGTGAAAAGAAAATGACAATACAATGGCAACTGAGTCAAACTGGCAATGAATAAACAGAGGCTGGAAATCAGAAGGAATTTTCCAAACAGAAGAATGAATTTCTAAAATAAATGCCCTGTAGGAGTAAGAGATTCACTAAGCTTGAGCCAGAGCTTGTAAATCTCAAGATGAAAATGTACAAAAAGAAGCTGACAATAGGAGGGGACCAGTGCCAGTGCTCCAGGGGCTTCCTGACCATCCTGCACTTCTCTCTGCGAGTTTTGCGTATTGTGATACTTGTAAAACTCTGTGTTTAATCAGCCAGGATATCTGTGACTGGTAGAGAAGCCCAGATCCATTAAACTCCATATTCTGTGCATTGTTCTATAAATAGGTTGAACATCATGTTCTTCAGTGTTGGAAAAGATTAAACGATAAAGTTCATTTGAAATGATGTTCTGTTGCTTTAATGGTGCCAAGGGTAAGGTAGGATTAAAAGGAGAGGCATAGAGGAGGAGAGGGGAATCTTTCATCTCTGGAAAGTAATGAAGAGGCCCAAAATAAGATCAAGGACCGACTGTAAATGGTTCTATCAAATTATATAGGAATATAATGAGTTCTACACTATCTAATTTTCATATGTAGCTCTATAACATCTCCCCCAAAGCAAAAGTGACAGAATATTTAAACTTGGCTCAAAAGCTGTTTAATGTAAAGACTGGAGAGGAAGGAATATTTTAATGTGCATACTTTGTTTCCTAGGGAAAAAAAAAAGTTAAAAGAAGGGGAAAAACAGTAGTTTCTAGATCATGTAACACTGCTGTACCTCCACTGCCCATTTCCACAGCCAGATGGACCATGGCAAGCAGAATAACAACTAGTTCTTATTATATGGACCATTTGCTTTTTAAACAGCCATTATTTTACTCAGCACTCAAACACACGTAATAACCCCCAGTCCTAATTTGGCTCTCCAGCCTCATTGTCAGAGATGGTAAAGCAGCTTCCCCGCGTCATAGGCAGGACAGATGATCAGTGTTGCCTCATTATATTGAGGAAAGCACTCCACAGACGGTTCATTTAATGTCTTGTCCACCCCATTATCTTCAAATGTTTTTGTTTTTTTTTAAATGAAGGATTTTCCATGTTCTGCATGGCAAGGAAGGACTCCCACAGTAGGCTGGGGAGCTGAGCTGGTTTCCATCCCTTCCCTCCCCAAGGTACCTTTGTGCATCGAGTTCCCACTCAGTACAAACTGAAGTGTTTGCTCAATTCCTTTCTGAATTTTACTCTAAAATTAGCAAAAGGTACCACAGATGAAATAATTTTAGGAATGTAAGAACAGAACTGCAAGAAAATCCTGTTTGTCATTCCACACTCCAAGGCCTGTTGTTGGCTCTGCACAAACTCCTGTTTAACTCTATGATCTGCTTGTTACCTTTTCCACATCCTAAAAACCAACCACGTCCTTTCCATCTGGAATTTATGGATGGAGCACCTCTAACATGAGGAAAGGCTGAGGGAGCTGGGACTGCTTAGAAGGCTCAGAGGGAACTTATTCATTAATATAAATACATTCAGATATTCAGGTTTCCATCTTTGGAGATATTCAAAAGCCACCTGGACACAGGTCTGGGAAACTGGGTGTAGGTGGCCCTGCTTGAGCAGGGAAGTTGGACTAAAATGACCTAAGAAATGATTTCCAGAGGTCCCTTTCAAGCTCAACCATCCTGTGAAGGACAATGCTAATAACAGCTCCAGTCCCAAGAGGGAGAGGCGGATACAGGAGCTGTGCCCAGAGTTCTGACACCCAAGTGCTCCAGTCACTCCTTCCTCAAGTACAGAAGATCAGGAAAGCTGAACATGTCTGGCAAATTTGCAATTATGTCATAGGCTGAAGCTTAATAGTTTATTAGACCACATAAATCAAGAGTGAACGTTATCTCCATAAGAACTAGATGAAAATCATTAATAAATAATAATTAGCTGTTTCCTGAGCCCGCCATCTGGTAAGCAGTTTTCCCAGCCAGCAGCTCCTGCTCCTTGCACTTCTCCAAAAAGCTGAAGGATGAACTTGGGCTGTTTTTATTCCTCTTCTCCTCTTCCAGTCCCTTTGGGAAGTGCAGGTACACAGGATGACGACATTCCCCCCACTGCACCTCAGCTCTCCACCTGTACAGGTCTTCACTTCTTATTCTGGGCCCTCAGTTTCTCAAAAACCAGTAAAACCCAGAAGTTCTTGAGCCCTGCCTTCCACCCTGCTCTCAGAAACACGTGGGCTCCAAGCTAACCAAATTAATCATTCTAACCTGTAAGTGGCTGTCATTAGTATTATTATTTTCATCATATAAATTATCTTCCAGATTAGGTCATATGCATTTTGAGATCCTGTGGTTTCCTAGCAACTCCTCTCCCCACTCTCC
The DNA here is from genome assembly GCA_013390025.1 of Pitta sordida. NCBI lineage: Eukaryota > Metazoa > Chordata > Aves > Passeriformes > Pittidae > Pitta > Pitta sordida. The sequence continues at coordinate 138,320 of WEKX01000898.1, forward strand.
ATGCAGACAGAGTGTGCTGCTTTCTTTTCCTTTTTTAGACTCTCTGTGCAGGGGTTATATTCAGTAACAGTGATCTCAGGCCTGGCCCTGATGACCTTTAGTCTGTCACATTTAGGGGATAAGATGCAGAAGACAGATATCCCCCCCAGAAAAGACATTTGCAGCAGAAGGTCAGAGAACCACAGCCTTCCCTTTGTCCGTCGTCTGTCCTCAGAACAGAAGCACTGAGCTCTGCAGGACAGGGGTGACAAAAACATCGCCACATGTGGTAAAAACAGGCAGAATTTGGAAGACCTTAAGCCCTTTGTTACTGTCAGGCTTGATCAAAGTACCATATCCCACAGAACCATACGACAGGTACGTAAAGAGCTTGTGTCAGTTGATAGAGAAGCTTTCCAAATCATCCACATTTACACGCAGACTTTCACATAAAAACCTGAACTGTTGCTTTAGGGTTGTTTCTAGCCCAATGTAGGAAACTGTCTGGAGGGCCAAACCAATTTTAGGCACCAATTTTAATTAACTTCTCTAGCTGAGTTAATCAAGATATCTACCAAATTTAATCACGATGGGGACACGGAGTTGGGCGATGTGACGATCTCAGACAATCCTTTGTGGAAGGAGAATAGGATTAACTTCTGTCCTGCCCCACTGACATTTTTTAAAATAACAACGTCTGTTCTAAACTACAAAAGCCGTGGGGCTTAATTATTTAGATAGCTAGTGGCCCTGTTTCAAAAAGAAAAGGGAACAGACCTCAGAACTGAACCATCTTCAGTCCACATGGAGTACAGCTATTAATATTTGATCCCCTGCTAGCCTGGAGGCAAAGGGAATAATGTTCATTACAACAGCCTGAGACTGAATCCACTTTAACAATTGGCTGAACTAAGAATGAAACCTTGCCTGCTACAGGTGAGGTGAGGTGGGGACTCTGGCAATTCCTCCAGCAAAGGAGCTGATGTTTTGTGAGGCACAGAAAGAACTGGGAATCTTCACTGATGGCCAACAGAGCATCCATTCCATCCAAAATCCAGTCCTGATTAAGGTAATTGAGGAAAGTGAGGAACAGAGACACAAAGGCGTATACTTGCAAATAGAGGGGAAAAAATTAATGGCAATGTAATTATCAGGAACAGACGGACTGGAAAATGAAATCTCCTTCAGTTCCTTCTCCCCTGCTCTCTCCCCCTGACTCACACTCAGCAATAGTTCCTATGGCTTTTGTTCCAGGTTACAGCCCTAGGCCAGTCTTATTCAGTGCCTAAAGGAACACAGAAGTTTGGGAAAGTTTTCAGAAAAACTGAAGATCCAATTTCACTTTCTTGTTGTATTCTCAGTCTGTCTCGCAAACACAACTTGTGTCCCTTTCTCAGGGTGACCAGATTGGACCTGGGCCCCAGCACAGAGATTTCACTCTCACTCTGATTAGGAGTCTCAGCATTAAAATGGGACAATGAAATCTAGGTGAAGTGTAGAAAATAAGGCAATTTTGGATGTCCCCATTTTGTGGGGGGTCAAAAGATGACCTGTTTTTTCAGACTGGTCATAGTCTGTGTCACCCAATTAAACCTCCAAACTAATACCCTGAGAAATTTTCTGTTTGAGCAGATCATAAGGTTAAACAAATCTCTCAAATATTGGAGCCCGGAGTCCCTCACACATGTACAGGAATAGAGTTCCTGGAATGACTCTGCTCTCTGGACCCACTGCAGATACTTTTTTCTTCCTACAGTGTCTACCCATTAGCACCTCTAATTAGAAGGGAAAATCACGAGCTCCATGTTATTTAAGGGATTATGCAGCATTTTAAACTACAGCACAATGTAATTATTTTTTAATAGCCGCAGCTATTTCATGTATTTACTTTTAATGGTGTTTGAGTCATAAATTAACAGTAGAAAAAGGCAAATCAGCACTTGACAGAGAAGCAGGCAGCAATTGAAAAGAAAAACTGAAATGCTAAAAGGAACAATCAAAAAGAGGGCATTAGTTTTTCTTGTTTGCTTTGTTCTGGACTGCTTTTTATCATCTAACTTGTCCCCCTGGAGATCTAGAAGGTCAGGGATAAATAAACATGAGAAGAGTTGAATGCCTGTGTTGGTGCAGAGCGAGTTCTGTCAGCTGGTTGAGAGATGTGTATTTTTGGACAATCTTTCAGTATTGGATACCAAAGTTAGCAAACTAACACTGCCACTGCAGAGGACAGTCCATCCCTGGTGAGAGTGGACTGTGCCTGTGCTGCTGCAGCACAAGGGGAGCAAGTGAGAGAGATGTGTGAGCACAGAGCTGAAATACAGAGGCCTAAACAACCAGGTGGGCCACGAAAACAATACCCCTGCAGAGCATGTTCACTGTGCTAAATCACACGAGCCATTCCATGCCAGGGGCATGGCCAAGAGAGGTCACTCACTGCCGTGTTCCAGGCTCTAACTTCCTTGTCTCCCTGCTCCACAGAAAGCCCGGCTCGCCAGGATCCGCGTGGCCAAAACCGGCAGCTCCAACGCGTACCTGCACAGCAAACGCAACGGCCTCCTCAACGAAGCCCTGGAGCTCACGGTCAGTGTGCACACATCACTGCCCTCCACGCTTCCCCAGGGTCCCTATTCCCACCCCACTCTCTCTCCCTGGGCTCCTTCCCTTTCCCTCTAATTGCTCGTTATCAAGCACGGCCATGGAATGGTGTCATTATGCGTTGCGTGGAGGCACAGCTGGAATCCAGCTGCACGACTGGATGGATGGGAGGAAAAGCTTCCTCGGGCTCCTTGTTGAGCTAGGAAATGGCTTTCCAGCAATGAGCACAGCTCCCTCTAATCCCTTTGTGTAACGGAGTTGGGCTGATTTACACAGTCCAGGGTCTGCCCACACTATAAATATCCACTCCCTTCCAACATACAGTCATTTATTTTTAAGAGTCTAATATGGACTATCTGATCATCTCCAAATGGACAGGAAGATATTCCCTGGCTCCTGATTCAGGCAGCCTGGTGGTGGGTTTATTTTTAAAGGCCTCTGGAGGCCTCTGGCTGTTCAGGAGGAGGGAAGTTTGAAGTGTGTCAGATTGCTCAGCAGAATCAGAGAACATGAGAGGAGGTTATTTATTACATTAAGCCTGATCAAGAGGCAGGTATTAGCACATTTCATGGATTTCATTCCAAATAAATCAGCCTTTCATGCACGTCAGGAGCAAAGAGAAGATGAAGAATGTTTTGCTGAGCCACCAGGGACACCTCGCACTCGTTACTCGGGGTCCAATCCTTCAGGGAGGAATGATTTTCCCTGGCCTGTATCCTGTATATTTGTGTCGCATATATCCATGTATATTTGTTTCCAGAGAAGGACAACAGAGCTGGGCAAGGGTCTGGAGAGTAAGATCTTTAAGGAGCAGCTGAGGAGGCTCAGCCTGGAGAAAAGGAGGCTCAGGAGGGACCTTCTCACTTTTTACAATGCCCTGACAGAGCAGTGGAGCCAGGTGGGAGTCAGGCTTTGCTCCCAGCCAGGAGGAATTTCTCCATTTTTCCACAGAAAGGGTGGTCAGGTGTTGGAAGGGGCTGCCCAGGGAAGTTTGGAGTCCCCATCCCTGGAGGTGTCCAAGGAACGACTGGACGTGTCCCTCAGTGCTCTGGGCTGGGGGACAGGTGGGGATGGGTTGGGCTGAGTCTTGGAGGCCTTTTCCAATCTTAGTAACTCCTTAAAATCAAAGCTTCTCCCCAGGACCTGAATCCATTTCCACCCCAGTTCAGTGGCACAGCACAGGGAAATCGTGCAGCACCTTGTCTTGCTCGTAGGAAGCTGCTCAGTGCAGACCCAGACACAGAAATCTGGCCCTTTACAACTGGAACAGCTTTTAAAGTAACTCTACAAAAGCACTTCACACCGAGTACAGCCTTGGAAGGTGCCTGGATCAGCTTCTGTTCTCCCCTCCAAAACAAGTTTGATCCTTGTGACTACACATCCAATGTTATCCTCTGCTCTGCAAATGGCAGAGATACACAAAAATCTGTTTCTTGAACCATATGTTGCTGTTGAGTAGCTCAAGAGAAGTTTTTTAATCAAGTAAAGACCAGGCAGACTAGTCACACCTGTTCCAGAACTTTACCCCATCCAGGAAAGGCTCAGGACTGGGAAGCCAACTCTGCTGGGATTCAGCTTTTTCATTACCCAGGAACAGGCAAAAATTTGACTATAAATTTAAAATTTCCTTTTAAGCTTTTGTGTTTCTGGGTTTTAAAGGCACCAGAAGAGCTTAGCAGGGACACTCAATTTGCACTTGATCTTCCAGCCTGTCATCCCAACAAGAATCTCCTCACTTCTCATCAACCAAAACTCCCTGCCAAGACCACTCAGGGAAGAGCAGCTGACACACCGACGCTTAAGTCCAAAATGCAGGAGGTTGAGAGAAATATTTGGCTGAATGGGTTCATTTCTTGGCACCTGCCCAAAAATAAGTGGAAAAAAAGGATCATTTTGTTGGCTACAAAGCTACTGTAGACACAGGAATGAAAACAAAAATATTTCTAAAGAAGTTCGAGAGGTTTGGGGGTTTTACCCAGTAATAACTGAATTTAGATATATAGTAGGTCCTAGAGCAGGTTTTTGTGGAGTTTTCTGGGTGCAACTTGCTTTCTGATGGGCTTGTAGCTCTAAATCAGTCACAGGATGGTTTGGGTTGGAAGGAACCTTACATACCATCAGGTTCCAACTCCCTGCCATAGGCAAGGAACCTTCCACTAGATGGAAGATGCAAATGCTCACATGACTCTCCACAGCCCAGTAAGAGCCACAAATCCCACTTTGAAAAGCACTAAATATTGTGTACATTTGCATTAAATCTCTGTAAGAAAATATCCCCACTTGAAGAAACTTCCTGTTGAAATAGTCAAAGAATTACCATCCACCTGGGACATATGGCAATATATTTTTTTTAATTTACTAAATGAGTACATTTTTCCTAATTTACTAAAACAAGAAACTTGCCAAAGCCATGCCTGGCACCTGCATGACCAGCAGGAAATGATCTTGGACTAGCTGAGGACCAGCCACATACCTGAATCAAGACCCACCACATGTCTCTCCATCCCCAGGTAGTAGCATTAATTAATTACAGAACTGCAGAACATCCTTTCTTTACATGACCATTTTAACTCCAGAAGACGAGATTTTGTGTCCTTTCATTTTATGGCAGGAGAACAAACTATTCTGAAGAGTACAAAATGTGAATGACAGCCTAGTCTAGACGGCCAAATTTTTTAAGCTGTAAAAATATGAAGAAATGTGACTCCTGTAGTTGCTATATTAGGCACCAAAATATTATCTCCATACTGTGCATATTTGTCAGTCAAATTAGGATCAAACTGGTTCAGTGGTCAGGTGCACATCCCATTTTGACACCTTGCCCGGGATTCATGCTCACAGTAATGGGCTGCACATGGCCAGATTGCCTCAGGGCTGGTTTGTCACCCAGCAGTAATTCCAACTGCAATTACTCCGTAGCCATGACCAGATATTATCACTTCCATCAGCGGCAATCCCACGTGTGTTGTTGTTTTACGAGTGCCCAGCACATTGCCCGGCTGTCTGACACTTGGAGGGGTCACCCAAGCAAAACAACTGCCCCACAACATTCCCTGGCACTGGTTCTGCAGTGAAACTAATAAATTGGAAAATAAGGGCTGCTCAGGATTCCAGAGCATGTGCCAGAATGTCCTTTCATTAGCAGCAGAATGAATGCACTGACACCATCTTTCAAGGGAACAGCACGTCTTCAGCCTGTAGCCTCATATCAAAGGAAAGAAAAAGGGAAGAGAAGGATTCATCCAAGGACACAGCAGCAGGAAGGAGATCTGCTTCCAGCAGGAATGCAGGCTCTTGCTTCACAAACATGTGGATTTATGGCATTTGCCACCTCGACACGAAGTGCTCAGAGTGTTTTCTTCTCATTTAGAGACTTTTTAGTGGGCTTTATGTCAAAAGTGCTCAAGGGATGGTGAGCTCCTTCCCATGGCAGCAGCCTACATATCCTCTTAGCACTAATCTCCTTGTACAGCCAGCTGAAATTCCCTTTTAGCTGAAATACTGGGAGCTGTACATCCTAGGAACAAGGGGTTGTGAGGTCTTGTGCCTTTTCACGAGTAGAACCTGCTTAGCCAGAGATAAGCCTTGTAGCTGTTCCCATGGGCAGGGACAGTCCAGCCCCTGATCAAGCAACCAGCAGTTCACTGAATGTCTTCCAAGAACAAACTGAATGGCAGCTGGCATCAAATCCTTGCAAAACTGGCATCCCAGCTCAAAAAGAAAACCATTCTCTCTCCTCCCCACCAAGAGCTTTTCCTTTACGGCCAAACTCTCCTAATGAAGACACAGATTTTGTTTGGCTGCAGTGCCACTGATGGAACCTCTCTAGGGTCACATTCCTCAACAGTAGTAGGATGCTGGCACTGCCCCTGTCTGGGATGTTGGCACTGTCCCCATCCTAGGGCAGGAGCTCCTGCAGATCTCATGCCTAATTTCCACCAAGGACAGTCTTAATGGTTAACCGCTTTTTTTTTTTAATGGAAACATTGACCTGACTGTAAAATATCCAAAAGGAAGGTAAGGTACAAGTCACACTCCCCGATACTCCACATTTTTCCTGGCCATCTCTTGAGTCATTTCCCTCAGGCACAGGGATAAACATTCAACAATTGGCTTAAGTCTCTTGCCAGGGGTAGGGAAGCTCTATCCTTACTTTCAGATCCCATTTAGATCTCCTCTCAAGCAAATCCCCATAAAAAGATACTGTGTGCAATATGTGCTCCCCCTCTCTCCTTTTCCAGTGTTTTAGAGCAGCATCATATCTGGTTTAGGGCTTCCAAGGACCTCCATGGGAAATATTCCAACACAGACTTCAGCGGAGTCAGTAATCCCAGCAGGTACCAACAGGACCTGCTGGATGTGTTCCTTCCTCAGGAGGGTTGTTTATAAGAAAAATGGAACTGACTTTTTTTTTTTTAGGCCACCTCTAAAAATACTTCTGGGAATGCTCATCTTCCAAAACAACAGCAACCAAAAAATCCATAACCTGCCTAAGATTCATTCCCACAGGAATCTATTAATTCTGTGTACAGTAAGTCAGCTTTCTTAATGTACCACTTCAGCTGTGTTTTGGCATCTGTCAGAGGCAGAGTTATTCCTTCACTTAAGGATCACAGCACCAGCCTGGAAATGGCATCCAGAAGAGGCATTTGCAGTGAATCACTGTGACACAGGGGTGCATTTAAATGCAATGCTTCAACCAGAGCTGGATTTGACCCCCTCGAGAGCAACAGGCAATGTCTTGGCTCTTCTGCCAAGATGTTCTGCTATGTCTCCCATCCCATCCATCTCCTCTCTCGAACAGTTAGATATTGTTGTTTTATGTCCACGCAGAGATTCAAGCCACACACGTTAATTCTTTACTTCCAGATTTAGGCATTACAGAAGACACCAGGCACCCTTTAATTGGGGAAAACAGGAAAACCTTTTACAACACCTAATTGCTATTCTAATGCCTGTCGTTGTCTTTGAAAATGCCAGTCCTCAAAGACACACACAGATTAATGTGTCATGAAATCACCGTGAGCTTAAAGACCAGGAACTAAAGTAGCAAGATAATATCCTTAAAAACCCAAATCTTCAATCTGCCACCACACAACAAAGGGAGAAAAATAATCCTGGCTCTCCAATTGCACAGAAACTGTCTAAAGAACTCAAATTGCTTCTTTGCCTTTCATTTCCAAGGTGTATCTGACCAGCAGATCACAGGGTGAGTGACGTGCTGTATTTTGAGGAATGTGAGCAGATACAGCACAGAAATCAAAACCACAGAGCCCTGAATTTCTCCCCACACACCCAAATCGAGTAAATTGGGCTATTGCTGTTTTGATGGCTGCTTGATACAAAGTCTCCTGCATGAGCTAAACATTACTGGACTCAAGCTCCCAACCTCTTACCCATTTCTATTTCAGAGGCTTCAAGCAGATCAAGCCTCTCAGCTTAACAGAAGCAGAGAGACTGGGCTGTGATTTGGAGCTTATCCCAACCACTAAGAACTCAGCAGCCTGAGCAGCTCTTCCCCAGATCACCACACACACACCCTTCGATGCAGAAACCAGGAGCAGAACCTCAGAAGTGCCCCAAAAATTCTCTCTAACCCAGAGTTAGGCATGGCAAAGGCAGATCACTTCTCTCAACTCTTCCTGTGTGAGGGTCTCTAAATGATCCCTATGGGCCCCTTCCAGCTCAGGATATTCTATGATTCTCTTTGAATAGGATAATTTCTATATTTTAACTCTTCTAGTCATAGCATCTGCCTGTTCCTGCCTTCTCCCCTCCTTCCAGAGAGGGCTTGGCCACGGGAGGAGTTGCACATACTCAGTTTGCACCAAACCCAGTCCTCAGGACCTGCTATAATCCCCCAACAAGAACCAGACACAATGAGGGAGGGTTTTAATACACTGCAGGTACAGTGTGGCAAACAATTGGGTATGTCCATGAAGAGGAGAGACAAAAAAGGGAACCTGGACTCTGCAAACACCATTAGAGCCCAAATTCCAATGGGCCCAGCTCTGCTCAGTCCCGGGTCAGGCAGAGCCAGGCTTTCAGCTCAGGGAAGGCAGGACAGCTTGTGCTTTGTCTCCTAACAGAGAGCAGAGTTCAGGGTACATCTGTTGGCATTCAAAGGTCATGTCAAGCTTAGAAGTTTTAATGTATTTTGGAAAAATACAACAGCACGGGTTCTTATTTTTTCTCTACTTTCTGGCTCTTGAGCCTTGACATCATCTATGAACAGTCCTTCCAGTGTTTCCTCCCCACCTGTGAAATACCCAGAACCACACAGGTTTAGAGTCAGAGCTGAGCTCCTCACCTCACTTTACAAGCAAAATCATTTGGGGGAAATAATGAAGAAACCTCATATGAGCCAGGAGAAAAACCTGAGATGTGACAACACTGAAATCATTACCTTTACCCAGGTGAAACTCAGGCTGGTACAGGTATTTCTGCTTGTTTTCATGGTTTTACACCCCTTTGGGTTTTTTTCCCCCTCCTCTTTTTCTGGTTGTTCAGGGATCCACCGAGGATGAACAGCACACGACTAAAGGCACCTCCTTAATCGAAAGCCAACACCACCATCTGCTGCACTGCCTGGAAAAAACAACCGTAAGTACCAACACAATCCTTTTACACCCACCAGGTCTGTGCCGCCTCATGGACAAGGTTTATCCACGGAATCCTCTGAGGTGGCTCTAGGTCAGACACACCCAGTACCCCAAACTGGGCGGGGGGGAAGCTGATAAAAAAGCTCCTGATATTCTGCAAGGGGTTAAATGCACTTGTATTTCATTACCTCCTTAAAATAACAAAAATAATCCCTGTGCAAAGGGATAAAGGTGTGATTATCTGCTACTCCTCGGTTATCTACACCTGTACAAAGTTGCTCAAAGTTCACCTGAATGCAAATAAATTTTCAGCACAAGATTATGGAAATAACAGAAAAACAAAGTTCATTTATTCAGTGCTTCTGAAGGAGAACTAAACTACATTTTCTTGTGCTGTCAGTCACACATCGTATATACCCATCACCTCTGCTAATTAGCAATAAAGCACAGTCCTGCTGCCTTAAGAGGAAGAAGATGCTGTTGGTGACTACAAACAACAATCTGGTCACCAGTGCCAAGAGACTGGAAAGAAAAATAACCTTTAGCCCTTGAGATGGCTCAGAGCAGATGAACTCTATTAATGGATTTAAAGGCTGCACATATCTTGTCTTATTTCAGCCTGGTTATAAGGGCAGGTAATTCATCTCAAAGCCAGTCAAGCAGTTTCCACAGCATGACTTCTCTGTTTGCATCGTGCAAGGTGTTGGGAGTTAGAGGTTTATTTTTTATTATTAAGTGATTGTGAACGCAGAAGTCTCTGGGAACATTTCAGATATTTATTTGATACATACGTTTTGCTTCCAGGTTTATATAAAAGGTTCTGCAGTAAAGGAACACATTATCTATACCATGATTCATTCTAGAAAGAACGAAGCGAGGTTAACACTTGAAATATTCATGCCTTTTTCTATCTGCATCCATCATCAAATGTACTTTTGATTTCTGACTTGCAAGAGCTTTCTTTTAGATAAATCACCCTCACTTCCATAGTTTGGTTTATGCTGGAATAACACCACTTAGGCCTCAGCGATACACTGGAAGAAGATGCTGATTGATTACAGTGACCTCTGAGCCCAGTGAGCTCGAAAGGTCACCGTGCCAAGGACAGTGAACTGATTCTTCCTGTATCAATGACCACGGAATTTGTTTTAGAAGACTCATCTTGCCTTTATTTCTACCAAATTTGGATGTTACATAACCAGCAGATATTTCACAACCTGACTCTTCAGTTTAGGGCTTTCTGCTTAAAACCTTCGCTACTACGACCCGTCTTCCACAGAAATACTTTCACTGGAAAACTTGAACAAACTGGTTGAAGCAAACAAAAGCTGACAGCCCTGCCTGCAGGATCTGACCTTGCAAGGCCTGATTTTCTAAAGGCTTATAGAAATTCTGACCTCTGCACAGGGCAGGTGAACATGCAGGAGTAGTTCCAGTTCTAACGAGCTGGTGATTGCTGGAAGCTCTGACCAAAGTGTGCTCGAATTTGTGGATGGAGGAGTACCCTAACACCTGGCTGAACCTGCCCAAAACAAGGTTGATTGCCTCCAGCACACAAACCTGCTCAGACAGTGAGTCTCAGGGACTAAAAATATTCCAAATGTTGCTCTTTGCAGCAAGGCATGGCAATAACAGTAATACTCGAGTTTTGATTAAAACCCAGAGGGAGAATCTGCGCAACATTTAATGTGTTTTTCCCCCTCATTTTTCAGCCAGTTATTACCATCACCAAATCACACAGCAAGTTTGGATTCTGGCCTGGAATTATCAAATCATGTAGTTCAATGGTTTGTGTGGAAATTCTGCAGTTCACATAATCTATTAGAACACTGTGCAACAGCTCTCCTCCCAAAAATTTAAATCGTAGTAGAAGCAGTTAAACACTGAAGAGTCATTTTGTGACCAAGTTGCAGGAATGGAATGAGGAATGTACCATGGTTGCAAACTTGTTTTAATGGGCAATTCACCTTTCCTCCAACCAGAGAGGATTCTCAAAGTACATTATTTATTGACACGGTATCTGGGTTGTCTCCGGCACACACTTAGAGCTCAATGGCTGTGAATGGCTCACAAATCTGTTGTGTCAGATGACAAAGTGGCCCTGGAGTACCTGTAGCTGCCACAACAGAAATTACTTTGTCATGTTAGCACAACAGATGGACTTTGTTCAAACAAAAGGAGGTTTTTTCCTCTCATTCCTGCTCCTAGACTGAGTATGGACATTCACATGCCATGTTTTCTCCATGTGCTGAGAGCATCGAATCCAGCCCTTCAACCCAAACCTTTCCTCTGTGATCAAGAGTGTGATCAAACCCCACACCCACTGGCAAAAAACATTCCAATCCATGGCTTGTGAATCAGCAGCTGAAACTTTTGTTTGCCTTTGCCTTCGGCTCTCCAAAGAGCAAAGCAATAAAGTTGTCATGGGGTTTGTTCTGTTTCCAAGAACAAAACATTCCAAAGCTTAAGAAGGAAGGAACAAAGGGGTCTGATTCAGGCAAGGTTTGGTGAAGAGAAGGTCCTGTTGCCCATTCAAACTTGAGCAATCCATCTGGAATGCTGAGGCGAGAGATGCAGTGCTGGGACTAAACTTCTGAATGCCGGAATGGACAATCAATTGTGTTTTTATCTTTTGTTGGCATGTTGTCCCGTAGGGATTGTCCTATCTTGTGGATGATCCCCTGTTATCTGTACGAACTTCCACCATCAAGGTATTTCCTTTTTAATTCGATCTGTTTTCTCTATGGTCTCTGTGACATGTTTAGAGAGTGTTTGCTTATTTTCTTGTTCTTGGTCTTGTACTTGGGAGTTTGTGCACGTGGCTCCCATTGGTTATCCAGTGCTCTTGTTTCCTGTGAGAGTTGGTAGTTGTTCTGATGAATCCGATGGCTGCCTTCAGCATGGTTGCTTTTGTTTCCCATCCTTTCTAGGAACTGGATAAAGTCTGTTCACTAGAACTACCTGGGTGTTCATGTAGACACATACAAGTTCTTTCTTCCAGGATTTCTTTTTCCTTAGCACAAAAACTCTTTACAGAATCAACTTTCTGAATTTCTTCCCCCTACACACTTCCCATTCTCACCTGCCATGTTTATTCCATTCATTTAAGGCACTGCAGGGATGCTTTGAACCCAACAGAAAATGAAAGACACATCCTGCAATTAAGTTATATGTCAAGATGGTCATTCACATAAAATACGATCCTGTCCCCAGGCATAAAGAAAAAGGAGCGTGAACTCCTTTTGGGATTCACAGCCATGTGGCATTCCAGACTTTCTGAAGCCACTTCTGGAATGCAGACACAAAAATGAAAGGAAAATCAACCACAATAGATTAACCACTTCAGACTACGTAAGCAAGGCAGCTCTGACAGACTCTCCTGCTTCTCTCACTGCAACAGCTCCTCTTGTTCCCCCGCTGACGCAGGAGAGCAAAATCTCCTCATGGTTGCAGTGAGGGCAGAGTCGTTTCTTTTTACGACTTGCCTAGTGCAGATAGTTTCAGGCACAGAGGCAGAGACCCCTCACACAGAGCAGGGGCTGACACACCCCACCAGCCCAGCAAAAGGTGCCATTGAACACAAACTGCTGCTGGGCTGAGCTGTCGGTGCCAACAGAGAGTAACGACCCTTTTCTTCCCCTGCCAGAACCACGAGTTCATAGATGAGCAGCTGTTCGAGCAGAACTGCATGGAGAGCTCGATGCAGAACTATCCTTCCTCCCGGAGCCCCTCCTTGTCCAGCCACCATGGCCTGACCACCTCCTGTTGCTCCCGAAGGAACAAGAAGACCACACACCTCCCCAACTCCAGCGTTCCAGCCACTCGCCTGCGGAGCATGCAGGAGCTCAGCACCATCCACATCCAGTGCAGTGAGCAGCCCTCCCTTACAACAAGGTACAGTACACAGGCTCTCATTGCCCAGGGCTGCATGCCAACTTCTGAGGTCCATTGTCCAGCTGGAGGGTCCTGCAGGACTATTCTCCAGCCAGGGAGTGGGGTCTGGTGCTGGGAGCATCTTTGTTTCCCTCTGTCTAATGATGACCCACAGGAAGGTGCTCCACGTTGCTCTGGGAAGAACTAGGTCAAAGCCAGACTCTAGTGCAGCTCTTAGGCTGAATATCAAGAAAAGGTTCTTCCCCCAGAGGGTGGTTGGGCACTGAACAGGCTCCCCAGGGTTTGGTCACGGCCCCAAGGCTGCCAGAGCTCCGGGAGTGTTTGAACAACACTCTCGGGGACAGGGTGGGATTTTGGAGTGTCCTGGGCCAGGATTTAGACTGGAGGGTTCTTGTGCGTCCCTTTCAGTGCAGGATATCCTGTAATTCTTCTCTGGCCAAACTGGACATAGAATGAATTCCAAGTGACACCCACGAAGGAAGTGCTCATCACACAGACAGGAGCCAGCAGCTCCCAGCTGTGAGTCACTCACCAAAGCTGGCACAGGACCACTTCAGAGCCCACCTCCCAGTGCTGCCAAACCTTTACTGGGAGCAGGCAAAACCAATGGACTAATAGTGTTTGTCAGCAAATATTGTTACAGAGCTGCACACACTAACATGGGCCCCCAAGGACACTCACCCCCATGATTTTCATTTTCAAACCATAAATGACACAGGTGAAATGTCCCTGAATTTCATCTTATACATAACTTGCTGAAAAAGCGTCATTAATTCACCATACCATTCTTGCAAATACTGAATTACTTTCTAAATCTCTCTCAGCCCATTAAGTTTCTTGTGCACCAGGACTGGTTTTGAACTTCCCATTCTTCCTCCCCCCAGTTCTATCAAAGGGATGTAGAAACTGAAACAAAGCTGCCTTTAGGGCAGCAAGCAATTACTTTGTGCCAGAAGGGCATTTCAGAGCATGAATTATGAATGAATAAGCACAAAACAAGTCTCCAGCTATTTCATTTGCAATATGACAATATTTTAAAACCAGCACCTGAAGCAGTAATTTAGTGGAATGTCAACTATTCTGCCTATTTCAGTGGGTGCTAAATCAGATGCCAGTGATATTTTAAATGTCAACACTTATTTCACTTGCTTACCGAACTGCGGAGGAATGGAGAGAGGAAAAAAAAAAAGCTTTTGTTTTTCACGTGGAATGCAGCTCACTGGGTGTACTGGTTACCACTGGCAGAACCACCCAGTCCCTAAGACTGCCCCAGTCTCAGCTTGTGCTGGAGGCATCCAGAGAGCAGAATGGGTTCTGCTGTTCTTGGGAAGCTGGAGAGATCAAAACCCATCCTCCTGGTGAGTCAGTCTGAGATAACAGCAGCAATAGCTTTCCAACTGGGAGCTTTACATTCTGAAAGGACAGGCCTTGTGTTTCAAATGAACATGTTGGGCTGGTAATAGCAGACTCCTGTAGCTGTGCAGATGCACAGAAATCAACCTATCATTTTCCCTCTGTAATTAATTATAGGATGCAACTGATGCAGATCTAATAAGAATGCTCCCAGCTGCCAGATCCTTGAAACTACTGCAGAGAGAGAGGGAAAAAAATAGAAAAGATCAAGGGACAGTGAATTCGAAAGAGGTATTTGAAATGCAAGGGAGACAACACCTTCCTCAGAAAGAACTACCTGTGCTCTGAAAAGATGCAGTACACAGGACAATGTATTGAGACGTCCTCTTAAATAAACTAGAATTATGCAAGAATGAAATAGAAATAGACCAATTTGCCCTGTGAAAAGCTGTATCTAACCAGGGGGAATATTACCAAATCATAGTGTAATCTAGGTAGACATAAATGATGCCTTGCAGGACTGAGGGGAACCATTTAAATGGAGTCTCCTGAACGTTTCAGTGCCCTTAGCGCAGGGGGAATAAGACACTGATTAAGAACCACAACCATCCCCATCCTTTGCACCCTCTCGTTAGGACAAGCAAGCCAAGCACTAAAACTTGTTTTCTAGTCGTTCCAGCCTCAACATGAAATCAGATGATGGGCTGAGACCGAACTGCAAAGCTGCCCAGATCACCACAGCCATCATCAGCATCCCCACCCCGCCCGCCCTCACGCCCGAGGGGGAGAGCAGACCCAGCCCCGGCAGCCCCGGCCACTCCACGAACATTCCCACCACCACCACCACCAACATCGTCAAGGTCTCTGCCTTGTAAAGGCGCCTCATGCACAGA
>WEKX01000898.1:153670-188638 GCA_013390025.1 Pitta sordida
CCGCCCGCCCTCACGCCCGAGGGCGAGAGCAGACCCAGCCCCGGCAGCCCTGGCCACTCCACGAACATTCCCACCACCACCACGACCAACATCGTCAAGGTCTCTGCCTTGTAAAGGCGCCTCATGCACAGACGGAGGCTGGAAGACCAGTGCCCCTCTCCCTCCACACCTCCATGTTCCTTTCTTGCTGCAACTTGTGCCTGGATGGACCAACCTGGACGTTCTGCCATGGGATTCGCGACGGAGACCCAACGAGGCCAAGAGTCCTTCAGACATGGACTGAGGGAGGAGGAGGAGGAGGGTGACTGAAGGAAGAACCGGCGTGGAGAGCGTGTTGTGCCATGGAACGGGGCAAAAACCACCTGCAGAGGCTGGAGGGAAAGAGTCATCGTGGCACCAGGAGCGTCACTAAAGCAAACGGAAATATAACACTGTGTATCGCAGCACCTTTTTAAAGGTTTTTAATGGATAATATTTATTCATGAGGAAATGACTGAAAAGGTGAAAAACAATGGATTTTGTGAATTTTTTTTTTTTTCTTCATGGAGCAGAACCTTTAAAACAACCAAAATTTCACATTTTTTTTTTCTTTTATAGGAAAAGATTTAGACAAAAGAAGCCACCTGTCACACAGAAATCTCTCTCCATTCCTCTCTGTGCGTGTGTGTGTGAGTGTGCAGCAGGAAAACACTGAATTCCCAAGGGCAGAGAATGTTTCCAAGATTGGGTGCAGGGCAGGAAAACACAAGCATGTGTCAGCACACACACACAGACACACACCTCACCCTGGATGGCATTTCTTTATTTAGACAATTTTGTACCCGCCTTTTAAGTCAATACAGTGCAATTGCAAACAGTGTGTTTGTCTGCTAATTATTGTCTGTGAAAACATATTTGTGGAGAAAAACAAAATAACAAAAAAAAAAAAGACAGGCTTTAGTAGAGTTTTAGTCCCACCTGGGTATCTGCTTTCTATTTTTGTTATCACTTACTTGTAAGAGTGTGACTAGACTGCCAGTTCTGTATTTTTAAAAAGGAAAAACAAACAAAAAAAAAGGTAGGATTCTTTTTTAATACTGTACACACAAACGGCAAAGAATGAAAGCACTGAACTAAACTGCATCAAGCGTTCATAAGTCTAACAGAGGTTCCTTGTAATGTATGCCCATGCTTTTTAATTTTGGGGTTCTCTATACAAATTTCTTTGCTAGCACTGGACGTACAACCCATTGTAAATAGTAGCCAAATAATGTCTGGATTTATACTTGATAATAATTAACCCCAAAGCCAAATATCTTGCATGGACAGAGAGGTGTTTGGCTTTTTCACAGCCTTAGGGCTCCAGTTGTCTCATCATTGATTTGGGGGCTAGACTAGATTAGTAATTTTAGTTCTCCAGGCCCAGCACAGGATCTGCTTGAGAAGGGGGAGCAGTACTGGAGCGTGGAAAACGTTTGATAAAGTGTGGTACAGACAACATTTTCTTTTCAGAGTTCTACCCTCAATTTGGAAAAAGTCTAATCGTGTACTTCTAAATCAACCAAAATCAGAAGGACCTTGTGGTGCTGCCAGGGAGCTCATACATCAAACCAGGCTGTGGTCAGCACCTCTTTGTAGGAATGATTTTATTGTAAGGACACATGAGGACCTGAAACAGAATTGATCCCCCCTGCACCCATTTTTTTTCTGCCATTTCAAGGGGAAATTCCCTTTTCCAGGTATGATCCATGAAGGGCAGAGTGAGGAACATCATCACCCACCTTCCCACCTGTCATGCACTGTTTGGTTACTGTGGTCACGCACAAACCTCTTCAAGGCCCCAGCAGCTTGTAGATTAACAAGGAAAGACATCAAATCTCCTGTTCTGAGCAGTGGTTTTACCACCATCAGAGCTAAAAAAACCCCACCTCAAAGCATGTCTGAGACTGATTCAGCAAACGGTGGGGTTTTTTTAAACATCTGCCATAACCTGTCCTGCTGTAAGATTTATATCCACATACACATATAGCTAAATGTACAGATAATTAATAGCCCTACACTGACTGACTTACACATAGGAGCTGACAACCTGCTTTGGTAGCACTTCTGCTTGTCTGTAGTGTGGATTCAATAGCTGATGCATTAATACCTTCCTTAGAATCCTACAACATCCCCAGGAATATTAGAATTATGGCTAAGCCTCCAGTAGCTGCACCAGCTTCTACTCATTTAGGCCAGAGCTGGAATATGTTACCCCAAACTATGTTTAGCCCTGTTTTAAATGATTAAAACTCTCTGCCTTTTGCTGCTTCCTGCAGGAGGTTACACTGCAGTTAATCTGACCATTTTTTTTTTCCCTTGATGTTTTAATTTGATCTTTGCTTTAATTTCATTAACTGTCATCATCTGCTCCCCATCTCAACACCCTCACCTTTGTAGATCAGAGGCCTTGCTCTGCACCACTGACCACCCTGAACCTCCTCTGACCCTGGCACAGAGTGAGGGTGAAATGCCACTGTGCTGACAGGGGACAGGAATAAAACAAACAAACAAACAAAAAATCACAAGGAATCAGGGATTCAACGTGGATTCTTGGTGCTGCCTTTCTTATTTCCCATGGATTTGCCATGGAATGGCAACAAGTCACTTCACCTCTCTGCACCCAACTCTTTAACTGTAAATAGCAATTGTAGCCCAAAAGCACTACTGGGTGCTTTTAATTGCTGTCAATCAAAATTCACATTCACAATTCACAAAATTCAACATTTTTAAGAGGGGGGGGGGGATGGAAAGTAAGGAGGAAAGCCAGCCCTAGGGGGTTCTGGGCGGCTGCTTGGGCTCAGCTTGTCAAGGCAGCCACATCCTCTGCTCTCTTCCATGGAAGAGGAATTGTTACCCTTGCTCAGAAATACGTATTCTGCCTCTTCTGCCATTAACTGAGAAGCTGCTGCCCCGTGCAGCCAGCACAGACTCTCAGAGGAGAAAACCAGGCAATATTAAGGAAGTCTGAGCCTCAAGGAACAGGGCTAAAAATATTTGTAATGGAGGCATTAGCTCCCTTTAGCCACTGAACTGAAGCAGTCTGGATGGCTGGAGAGTATCAGCAGCTTTGAACTGAAAACTTATTTCTGCTTTTAAAGTTAGGTGAATAATACCCCTTTCCTACATAATTTACCCATCAGTTATATCTTAACAGATGTTTTTCTTTAAATCACTTCTGTTTCTCCAACTCTTCAGGTCGACTGCAGTAGATCTATGGGGGTTTTTTAGCTTCACATTTGCCACAAACATTCTCCATAAGGATTTTACCTCTTTCTAAGATGTCAGAGCACAGGGAAGGCAGCAGGGACAGGGATCAGAGCCAGGAGACTGAGCACCAGCACCACGGGTCCTGATTGTCCTGATGAATCACTGAGTGACCTCGAAGGAGTCATTTCACCTCTCTGCCAATCACACAGCCTGGACAGAACCCAACACCTCCTCTTGCAATAAGTTCATTACACCCACAAACTCCCACAGGGAATTCTGGAGCCAGTGCACCAGAACTGCTATTTCTGCTCTGAAAGCAGAACCTGTGCCACAAAGGCTTCAGGTGGAACAGGAGAAAGACCAGGTGACAAAGAGCTTGTGAAACCCCTTCTTCTGTTCTCAGTCAGGTCTGTCCCTTCGTGTGTATCCGTGTGCACGTGTTCCTTTCCAGTTTGGGTTAAACTAGTGCTAGTCCAGGAGTCTCAGCTGTCTGGGGGGGAAGGTACCAAGCACAGGCTCCTCTCCCTTCTGTTGTAACCCCAGCTGGGAGCTCCCAGGGGCTCCTGGGGCCACGGGAGTATCTTCCACAAGGGTGATGGTCTATTTTTGATAAACCAGTTATGGCATTCCAATGCAAGGGTGTTTTCTTTAGGAGTTTTTATGTTATAAGAAGCTCTCAACCTTATTCTTTTCTGTTTTCTAAATGGGCTTTGCTTACAGAGATCAGAGGAGATAGGAGGTGTACTGTACACAACTGCAGGTAGCTTCATTGGAGAACAACTTTCTAGAAGAACCGAGTTTCCTGTTGTCTTCTTTTGGAATTGTAGTGCATATGTTGAAACTTGTATATCATTTACAGTATTGAGTCTTGTGCCACTGCTGTACCTGATGTATCCAATCCGGATTAAACAGAGTATGTGCCACAAATACCAAGATGATGCTGGAGATTTCTTCTGAAAACAGATTCTGGGAGGTTCTTTTGGAGAACTGGGGGTGTTGAACTAAGCCACTCAAGCTGTATTTAAATAGTAATAATTCTTACTGGGAGAGGTCACAGGAGAGAAAAAATGCAGAGAGTGAGGTGCTTCTCCTGCAGTATCCTCCTTTTGAATGTTAAGAGTTGCAACAAAATTAATCTTGGAGACAAAATCATCCAACTCTGCAGGCAAAAATCGAGGTGAATCTCCTCTCTGGAGTAATTTGTGACACAAAAAGAATAAGGCAGGACAAAAGCACAGCAAGAAAAATACTTCTAACAAGATATAATTGTATTTAAAGAGCACAGATTATGCCTTTCTTT
The DNA here is from genome assembly GCA_013390025.1 of Pitta sordida. Lineage (NCBI taxonomy): Eukaryota > Metazoa > Chordata > Aves > Passeriformes > Pittidae > Pitta > Pitta sordida. Next base: position 158,199 of record WEKX01000898.1, read on the forward strand.
CAAAAGGCAACCTCAGCTTGGTAATTTTGTTTAGGCCAGTCTTGCATTCTGTGCTGCAGATGTGGTCAAAATAAGCTGATCCTAAAACAAGGAGAGCTGCTCTCATCCTCATAGTGCCAGAAAAAGGTCACTGGGAAGAATCATTTAAAATTTACATTTAAGCAAAAATTCCAATCACTTTTCCATGACGTCCAACAGCTCACCCACACTTTCCCCTCCTGTAGTAAAGGCTGAGTCCCACTAGGAGCCCTCACTGCAGGTGAACCTCACACCAGCCCAGAGCAGCCCCCACAGCCCATCCTGGGCTACATTCCCACACCACTCCCCAGTGAAATCACCGTTAACAATCCTCCTCCAACACTGAGGAGAGTCTGGACCACACAGGATAAAGTTTAGACCCACCACTCCACAAAAAGGTCAGAAAGACCAGGGACACCACAGGGAGTTTTGCAAGAACCTCAGGAACGCTCAGGCAAGTGATTTACGTAAATTAAGCTGAGGGAAAACTGTTTCTCAAATGAAAGTGGCTAAAGGTGAGGAATCAAACACCCCTGAAGACACCGAGTGCACCAAACTAAAGCAGCAAGGCTCCCAGTGCAGCTCCCAGCAGATCCAGTGCTTTTGCTAACAAAATTCCAGCCTAACTGTGCACAAGATAAATAAACCCACCAAACCCAGACTGTATCAGCTCTGGGGAATATTGAGAAATCAACATCACTGAAGACATTTTTTCTCTCTGATCTCAAACACACTGAAACTAGAGCATGAAGTTTCAGACTCTGTGCACACTCAGCCTCCTAAGCCAGCAGCACTCCCAACTTTTCCTGCTTCAGGACAGCTCCATCCAAAGCACTGCAATCCAAACAGGAAATATCAATTAGTTGTAGCACCAAGAGGTAATTTCATTTCTAATTAAAGCTTTCCTGTAAGTGTGGCAAGTCTGATATTGTTGCACCCAGAGGGACAGACCAATTTTGATTGCTGCACATTCTCTCCATAATTAAACCATCCTCTGCCCCACAGCTTGCTGTACACCTTGCTATAGAATGTTATTTATACAGTGTTAATTAAGTGGATTTAAATTAGCAACACAGGCATTGAGATGCATGTTTTATTCTGCCACTTAACTGGAATATAATCAGTGCCTGGTGTTTACCAAGAGAATTCTGGAAAATGGAATGATCACCACTTATAAACAGGGAACACCTTCACCCCAAAGTCACAGGGAAGGCAAGTCAAGGAGGAGGGTGGGGAGGCCCTGACACAGGGTGCCCAGAGAAGCTGTGGCTGCCCCATCCCTGGAAGTGTCCAAGGCCAGGCTGGAGCAACCTGGGACAGTGAAAGGTGTCCCTGCCCATGGCAGGGGGTGGGAACAAGATGAGCTTTAAGGCCCCTTCCAACCCAAACCACTCTGGGATTGGGTGCAATACATCTGGCATTGGTCTGTATTTTTTCCTGACTCACATTTCCTATGTGGAAGTGGCTGCCTTTTATCATCCTTTGTTTACTTTGGATTGCAAAGATTCCAACTGAGCATCCAGCTGCCTTTCTACTCCTTTTATTAACAACTTGTAACACCATCAGTAAACTCATAGAAAACATTTACCAAGACACAGCAACTTATAGAAAATTGTTCTTCAATCTACAATTTGTCAGTGTCCCTTAGACCAGCACTGGTTTTACAGACCATGTCCATTGCTGGAAGGGATCAGCCTGTCCCAAAATGCAGCATCAAGTGCCTCAGTCCCCACTTTTCAGGAGCTCCTGCAGATACACTGAGTTGACATGGTAGGCCTTCATCCAGTTGAACTGCCTGTAACTCCTCCTGTAGTGACTCACTGCTGCATAGTAGCTTTGCCAAGCATCATAGTAACATTTCCAGTAATCTTCGTAACTCCAGTCCTCATATGGAACCTCATCCTGGGAGCTGTGGGGCCAGTCCTCTTCAGTTTCCCTCGGGGAACAACTAGAGAACTGATGGTCGTGGTTTTTCTTTGGTTTAGCATTTTGTTTTGCAACTTTCTTTTTCACTTCCTTTTGCTTTGGGACTTGTGAAGGTTCCCGAGGCTTCTCTGCTGCAGGACAGAAGCCTGAACGACCCTGATGTCTTTTGGGGACAGCATTTTTCTCCTGCGTGTCTGAAAATGCTTCAAAGCATGAGTTGTTCTCCCTACTCTTAGAGGAAGCCCTGGGAAATGCTTCAAAGCATGAGTTATTCTCCCTACTACTAAAGGAATCCCTGGAACTGTCTGAACCATCACTGTCACCAGACAGGTCACCGTTTTCTACAGTCTCTCTGTGATGTTCCATCTCTTCCCACTCCACATCCCCATTTCTGGGCAGCTCACGTTGCTCTCCTGGGCCTGAATAGCTTCTCAAAATTTTCACCTCTCTCTCTGACCCTTCTTTAATGAAATACTCATAGTCTTCAACAAAATCTGAGAAGCTCCAGGGATTGTTGAGTTGCTTTTTGAAGGAAGACAAGCATGGAATTTTGGGAAGGTTTTTTTTTAAGGCTTCCTCATCTGGAGCCTGAGTGTTGTGATGTCCATCTGTCCTGGAGACAGTTTTGACTTGATTCCTCTGTTCTGTTCGACAACTGGAACTCTGGGGAGTTCTACTATTTTTTTCTTTATGTGCAGCATTTGTGGACTTCTTTACTTGCTTTTGCTTGGGAGACTTTTTTGGCCTTTCTGCAGAAGAATTATCCCTTGGAAGATTAGAGAGAGGCTGAGGCGCCTCTGGAAAACCATTTTGGACAGGCTGCAGCACCAGTTCCTCTGGTTTAAGACACACAGAGTCACAATTCACCACAGGGCCTGGAAGTACAGCAGGTTTAACTTCTACCTCTCCATCTTCAAACTGATCCATCACTCCTGGAGGTATCGGCTCTGCACAGAAGGGAAACAAGCAGCCACTCAGTTAAGTGCACCCTTCCTTCTGGAAGGAAAGCCTCCCAAAATTGCATGTGAAGACATTCAATCAGGGCTACAAACCAACCCGTGGACTTGCCTGAAGCTCTGAAGAACAGAAACCCACCAAATGCCAGTTGCCTTCCAAACACAGAACTCACCAGGCAGGGGAAGAAGCTGCAGGTTACACTTCTGAGCAATCTTCATCATCATGTTCTCCTCCTCCCCATGGCAGCAGTAGGTCACAGATAAACCCAGAGTGCCTGTGACACACAACAGAATTCATTAATTAATTACCAATCAGAGGCAGCCAAGCAAGGGGAAGCTCCAAAACCCAGAAGGCTGCTCTCACCAAAGCGCCCAGCTCTGCCAATGCGATGCATGTATGTCTCCCAGTCCACAGGCACATCCAGGTTGATAACCAGGTTCACCTTCTCAGCATCAATTCCACGAGATGTCTGGGACAAATGAGAAGGAGAGGAGGGGAGTGATAACAGAACATGCTGGACAGAGCTTCAAATTAATAGAGAATCAGAGAATGGGTGAGGCTGGAAGGGATCACAGTGGGGTCATCAGGTCCTACGTCCCTGAGTTCCTCCCACACTTGGAACTCACACCAAACTCTGAGTAACTTGGAGTTGTTACAACACACCACAAAGCACCTATAATTCTCCAGCCATTTCAAAGGATTGCAGGTAAAAGACATATTGCTTTGGGATATGAAAACCAAGGGACCACTTCTCTTATGCATCCCACACATCAAATACAAGCCAGGATGGATTTTGCTCCCAGCATCAAAAAGTCCAGTGTGACAACACAGAGCCATCTTCTCATGACAGCACCTCAAACCACCAACCAAATAACAAAATTCATCAACAGTGGAAAACCTGAGTGTCCCAAACACAACCACTGCTCTGTTCAGCTGTTTGCAGTGTCACTATTGTGAGCATTGTACTGCAGAAACAAACCATTCCTTCCCACAGTTCCCATGCAAGGGAAACAATTCTAAAGCCCCCTGAAATACTTGTAAGCATCAACAAAGCAAAAGATACATTAAAAACTACATCTAACCAGGTCATAGAATGGCTTGAGCTGGGTCCAACTCCCTGCCATGGGCAGGCAGATGAGGAATAGGAGACAATTCCAAAGCTTCACAGTGAAAATAAGTCACAGAGTCTCCTGGTGCTTTATCAGCACATTTATGTTCTGTTCAATTCCAAGTCAAATCTAATTTCCTGAAGTAACTTTATGTGCAGTACTCCTGGATGCTGTAAAATTTGCATAGCAGGTAATAAAAGTTGAAATAAAATCTGTCAAAAGCTTGTTTGAAAGCAGTAAAAACTCACCAGGTCTGTGGAAATCAGGACTCGACAGTGGAATTGCTTTAATTTGGCCATGGCATCAAGTCGCTGGTTTTGATTCATGTTGCCTAGAAAGATTAAAAATTGGAAACAGATTATATTCGTCAGCTTTATGCCCCTCAAAATCTGGAAAACACTGGTCTGTAAGACTTGATGAGATCAGAAATAGGGTTGGGAGAAACTTCTTCAAACCTCAGTTTGAAATAAGCAAATAAGGAACAAACAAAATTTGAAAAGGAAGAAAATCTACTGCAAAAATTCTGTTGTTTTTAAATAGAAACCAATTATATAGATACTTAACTCATTTGATTTCAGGTGTGTTTTAAACACATAAGCCATGGAAAACAGTGCTGAAGTAAAAATTCAATGTTTCTAATAAACATCAGCTTTTATGCAGAACTTAAAAGATTTAAATTCAACACCTGCATCCCAAATAAACCTGCACATGTGAGTCAACTTTCTGTTTCCAAATAAGCCAAAATGACCCTCAAACAAATGTGAAAAGAGGGAAGTTAAACATGAACTAATTTTTGACATTAAGTCCTACAGTTCTATGAAGATTTAAATGTTATCCTCAGCTATTTAACCAGAGGTCACACAAACCAAGTTTTAAGATGAATTTTCCTGTTTTAGGTCACATTTGTGCACAACTTCAATAGAAAATAGAAATGGATGGACCCACCTGAAATGCACTCGGCAGGGAAGCCTCTGGATGTCAGAATTTCAGCCAGATGTTGAGCCCTGATGGAATATAAACATTGAAAATTGGATTTCTTTCTTTTCAGGACCTCACACTGCATTCCTCAGGCTGTGTTTCAGATCTGAGATTTGCAGAATGCCCCGAGACCTTACAGGCCTCACAAATTTACCCACATCTACATGAATTCATCCCTGGCTGCACATCACAACCACTGCTTTCCAACAGGCTTTTCACAGATTTTATTTCAAACTTCTTACCTGCTGTGCAAATTGGAGAATACCAAGGCTTGATTGAATGGAACCTTGCTGAACAATTCCTGCAGGTGTTGGGTTTTTTCCTCAAATGTTTTATGTGGAAGGGGATGGGAATTCACAATTTTGTAGTACTGCTTCAGCCCTGAGAAAGGAACCAAACCAACACATTAAGGGCTGCCAGAAAACCAGTGGTATGTAAACATGTGTCACTGCAGCTAAAGGAAAAACTTAATTCAAATAAATATATCAGCTAAAGAAAAATCTCCAGGAGAGGTTTTTCTTCAAAGGCTGAAATATTTTTTGAAGTGGTAGAAAAACATTTGTCACTGATGTTTTAAATACACAGAATCACAGGAGGATTTGGGTGGGAAGGGATATTAAGGCTCATTTAATTCCACCCCTGCCATGGGCAGGAACACCTTCCATTTCACTCCAGCTGCAATGAGAATCAATAGTTCATAAATTAAACAACAATGGTGTGAAATGATGAAAAATCATGAATTTAAAGGAGCATATTTCTGGTTTAGTATCCGAATCTTATTCTGTTGATAACATATAATTGACATTTACTCACCAATGAGGCTGGGATCAGTGGGGTTCAGCCTCACAAACGTTGGCTCCCTCATGTACCTGGTGAGAGCATGAGCCAAGGACTCGGGGTAAGTGGCTGACACTGCCAGCATCTGCTTATTGGCTGGGAGGGAGGAGTAAATCCAGCTGCGAGACAAAACCATGGGAATGAGTAACAAAAATGTGTTCTGATCTATTGATAAATGGATGATGAAAGTGGTTTTTCTTACTTGATTTGCTCCTGGAAGCTGCCCTCCTCCAGGAGCTTGTCAGCCTCGTCGAGGACGAAAAGCCGGATACTGGTCGTGTTCAAATAGTCCAACTCTATGAGCTGCTTGATTCGACCTGCACATGAGGGAAAGGGTCAAAGGAACTTCAAAAATACGAATTGAAAGGTTCTAAAAATGAGTTTTTAAAGATTCTTTAAAATTATTTTAGTTAGCCTTAAAAGAGGTTTATTTGGAATAAACACAGAGTCACAGGATTAAAATGGTTTGGGATGGAAGGGACTTGAAAGACCATCCTGTTCCACCCCCTGCCATGGGCAGCGACACCTTCCACTGTCCCAGGCTGCTCCAACCTGGCCTTGGACACTTCCAGGGATGGGGCAGCCACAGCTTCTCTGGGCACCCTGTGCCAGGGCCTGCCCACCCTCACAGGGACGGTTGTCTCCCTCACATCCAACCTACATTTCTGCTCTTTCACTTTGAACCTATTCCCCCTTGTCCTGTCACTCCAGTTTCCTTGTAGCCCCTTCTCTTCTCCAGGTTGAACAGCCCAAACTCCCTCAGCCTGTCAAATCTCTCACTCAAAACAACCTCTCACTTAAAGCACTCAGTCTAAACACACCCTTTGAGGCTGTGCACTGTTGTAACAACAACAAAACCACCCAACCCAGATTTGAAAAGCCCCAGTTATTACACCCTGAAGGATCACAAAGCTCAGCCCTACCTGGGGAGCCAACTGCAATGTGGCACTTCTTCAGTCTGCTCCTGTCCTGGTTCAAAGGCGTCCCTCCAATGAACACGTGGCACTCCAAACCTTCCATCTTTATCCCGATAGTCGTGATCACCGCGTGGATCTGCACAGCGATCTCCCTCGTGGGAGCCAGGATCAGGATCTGTGAGGNTTGCTTTAATCCCGCAGCGGCCTTAGCGCCGCCAGGGGGCGCGGGTGGGTCCGTGAGGGGGGAGGGAAGATGGCGGCGGCGCGTCCTCGCCAGCCTGGGGGGGAGGTTGGTTTGTCACAAAATGCCCTCAGCGCGCACAAATTACCCTGTCTGAGTACACTTAGAATCGCAGAATATCCTGAGTAGTAAAACATAAAACACCCACAACGAGTCAAACTCGTGGCCCTGGATTGAACAACCCCAAAATCCCACCCTGTCCCTGAGAGCGTTGTCCGAACACCCCCTTGAGCTCTGGCAGCCTTGGGGCTGACAACAAACCTTGGGGAGAGGATGGAAACAAAGTTTAAAAGCCAGGGTACTACAANATGAACAGCCCCTCTCCAGTTTCCTTGTAGCCCCTTCAGATCCTGGAAGGTTCTCTGGGGTCTCCACACAACCTTCTCTTCTCCAGGTTGAACAGCCCAAACTCCCTCAGCCTGTCAAATCTCTCACTCAAAACAACCTCTCACTTAAAGCACTCAGTCTAAACACACCCTTTGAGGCTGTGCACTGTTGTAACAACAACAAAACCACCCAACCCAGATTTGAAAAGCCCCAGTTATTACACCCTGAAGGATCACAAAGCTCAGCCCTACCTGGGGAGCCAACTGCAATGTGGCACTTCTTCAGTCTGCTCCTGTCCTGGTTCAAAGGCGTCCCTCCAATGAACACGTGGCACTCCAAACCTTCCATCTTTATCCCGATAGTCGTGATCACCGCGTGGATCTGCACAGCGATCTCCCTCGTGGGAGCCAGGATCAGGATCTGTGAGCAAGGATTAAACGTCAGAACAAAACCCCAGCGTGGTGGCGATTTAAAGTGCTGTGTCTCACGGGCTTCAATGCCCTTTTACCCCCCCCAAAAAAAGGGATTTTCCGTCCCCAAACACGCCCCTCCTGTCCCGGGGCTCACCTGCGTGGCGGGGCTCTGCAGCAGCACCGCGTCCAGGGCGATGGTGGCGAACACGCAGGTTTTGCCGGTGCCGGATTTGGCCTGCACGATGAGATCTGCAAAGAGCCGCCACACGAGTCAGGGGGGAGCCCCCGGCGAGACCCCGAGCCCCGCGCCCGGCCCGCCCGCTCACCCAGCCCGCAGCGCCCCAGCGGGATGGCNACAACAAACCCTGTACAGCACATGGAAACAAAGTTTAAAAGCCAGGGTACTACAAAAAATTAATAGTATAGTAAGCACTGNGGTCACCAAACCTTGGGGAGAGGATAGAGCTGTACCGTACATGGAAACATATTTTAAAAGCCAGGGTACTGCAAAAAATTAATAGTATAGTAAGCACTGTCCAGGCCAAATGTGTAAATCTGTATGTGCGTTACTTACTACCCTCTATAGACCACTTATTTTAAATCATAGGAGGTTTCATGAATATGAGCCTTTATTACGGTGGTTTTATGAATATCCACTTTTATTGTAGCGGTTCAGAGGCTCTGGACCTGCAGCTTCCATTCATTGCAGGAGGATATTTGAAATCTCCACAGTGGCTTCTGCTGTACAATCACTTACACTGTGTCATTCTTATAGTGCCAGGCGGCCTAAATGAATTTTAATGGCTTTGGTGTATCCCAGGCTTGGTCACGCCTTTGAAATTCCTCATTTTTATATTCCTGCTGGGGGCGGGGAGGGAGAAAAGTCTGTCAGATTCTATTCAGTTGTTAATTTTTAGTATTATGACACGTATTTTCCTATGAATATCTGAGTACCAAGCAAGAGTGGGGCCCCACGGGACAAAACAGTTCCAGTTTGGAGAGTTCACCTCCACCAAGTGAGAACAGAGCAGAAGTAACAGGATAGGGATCCACAGGCATTCTGGTAGTTTGAATTATTTGTTAAATTTTAAGTGGACGTTCTCAGTGGTCCTCTAGGGGATACGAGTCTCCAACATGAGATAATTATCTGTGGGTAAATCTGAGAAAGGAGACAGGCAAAGACACCTGGACATAACAACCATTTGATTAAATGCAGCCTCTCATAACCCTTTTAAATTGATGTGATTTGAACAGACAATGAAGAAGCGCAGTCAGGAGTGGCTGTTCCCAGGGGGGAAGGGCAGAGAAGAGGTGACAAAACAGCCCCCAAGAGCCATCGCCAGGATCTGCTTCCCCTCTTCATTTTTCTCACCTATCCCTTCTCTCCCCTGAGGTTTCATGCACGTTGTGATACAACTGAGGGGATTTGGAGACAGACATTACTCTCTGTGATGCATTAACGAGACATTCAGACACTTCACCTCATTCAGAAACATGCTGCTGTTTGTAGTTATTTAATTTTCCTTCAGAAGTTCAATTCAGACAGATTCCAAATCATCTCGCTGTCTGTTTGCTGAGACACCTTTTGACACCATGACTGGCAGATTTATTGTCCCTCTCCCTTTTAGTTTTAGTCCTGACTGAGGGGGCTGTGTCAGATTTAGGTCGGGCTCCTGCAGCTTTATCAGTTGATCTCATGAAAGGGTTTTGGTTTAACCCTTAGTCCTGTAGTAGATCTTAACTGCTACTGCTCCTAACTTTGTTGTAAGCTCTCTGGAAGTTGTGTGCTCTGCCATGAGTCACTGTATAAACAGCAACCCTCACCCTTCAGGCCCTGTTTTACCTCAGTGGCTCCCAGTACTGAATTCACTACGTTCACATGTCAGGCCAGGCAAGAGGAATCTGCAGTTTTGCCACGGCATTGCTTTGCTTTCGCCTTCAGTAAGATCCAAAGGAACTATTCCTGCTCAGAGCAGCCTTTGGAAATCTTGACGTTTAATCTGAATACTCTGCAGGCAGAACAGATCTTGGGAGAGGATTTGGGTTAGCAAAAGAAGCAGATGAGGCATCCTTTGGAGCTGGAGTACGACTAAAATAACAGGTTCTTAGGAAGGGATATAAACCCTCTAGCTTGGTTCATAAAAAACCTCGAGGTTTAGAGACCTAGAAAAGTCTTGCTAGCGAAAAATCTTCCTCCCATATCTACTGAGTGCATGTTTTATTTCCCCCAAGCCAGTACCTTTTTCTTCCTGTTACAAAATGCACATCACACATTTCTTTTCCATCCAAAACTCATTTTCCTCCAAATCTGTATATCAGTGTATCAGTTTTGGATAAATGATGTTCTGAGACACCTCTGAGGTGATACTGCTGATACTCCAGGTCAGGGTCTCACTATTTGAGAATATTTCAGCCTAACACATGGAACAACAAGACAGTGTCAGTACTAAGTAGCCCCCACAGACTTGTCCATCCCTTCCTTTTGTTATGAACTCACTGTTCATTTACAACAGTTAAATTCTTGTTGTAACTCCTTGAAAGGTTGAGATAAACTGCTCATGGAGAATTTGTGTCAGCTTCCAGAGCTGTCAGATTGGGTCTATATTTAAGAATACAATCATTACAGATTTGAGCATTGCTACTGCAAACAGGCACCCGCCTTGTCTTATTCCTTTACCTTCAAAGGATTTGTCTTTCAGATCTGTCAAGACATGGAATTATTCAGAGCAAATTCTGGTTTACATAATATTTGTGGAATATTTTTAAAGTGAGATAATCCCATCCCCTCCTCTCCCAGATGTGTTCAGATTAAGACAGGGAAGTTTCTCTGTTCTCTGCAGCACGTGTGAGTCACTCTTTGGAGTGTGGGATGTATTTGTGTTTACCCTGCCATGGAAACTCTGTTTGTTCTCTGTACAGTAAAGCCCAGTACAGTGAAAGGGCCATTGATAGCAGCAGAGACAGTGGCTGCATATTCACCACCAAAAATTGACTCTGAGCACCCTTGCACATTCATTTTCCCTCTGGAAAAAAAGCTGGATGGCAAGTTACCAACAAGTAGCAAGTCTTTGGAGCAGCAGAATCTTCTTTGTTCCTTTAGGAACTCGCCAAGTCTTGGATTTTTCCCAGCAAGTCTGGTGCATGGAGTTGTCATAAATGATGATGATGATGATGATGAGGGGGGGCTTACATCCATCCAAGGCTCATGTCAGTGCCCTCCTGCAGAATGAATCTGGTTCCTTGTCAGGAACGTTCTTCAGAAGGATCAAGGAGAACTCCATAGATTTCAGATGGAATCTGAATTACACGGGGGAGGGGGGTCACCACAGGCGCATGTAGGGATGCAGCTGCAGATAAAAGCAAGCAGGGATCAGAGATCAGGGCAGAGCAGCTATTTCAGCTATCCACTGAGAAATGCCAGCATTTCACTCCTGTTGTTTTCCTCCAGATAAATAAACATCATCCCATTTTAATCTTACATACCAAGATTTGCTAAATTATTTTTTGCAGCTCGTATGAGCAGGATCTGGGTCACGAAAACGCAGCGAGCCGAGAGCAAATCCAATAGTTCTTCCACACAAACCAGCACAGTGACTGCACAAGGAGCTTCTCTGGTACTCACTCCTGGCACTCCAGTGCAAGCTGAGGAATACCAGGAGCTGGAATTTGGCTGGAGCAGGGTTAAAACTTTTTATTTTGGGGATGGGGATGTAGTGAGGCGTGGGCATGTCAGGAACTTTAAAGGCCACAAGTGCAGAAAGAACATGCACTGAATTAGGTTTAATGGAAGCACTAGTCAGATTTTCAGGGGTATTTTATTTCTTTATGCACAAATATAAAACCAGAGTTGAAGTTTTGACATTACATCCTTACCTATCTTGGCTGGATGTTTATGCCCCAGTGGGTTTAAACAAAGATAGATGCAATTCAGGTCACGCTGCAGCTGAAGTGGGAAGAAATTCTGAAAGGTTTGTCGTCAGTGTGCAAGAAAGTCGAAAGGAAATTCAGGGATAATCACGCTTGTTAGTTCAGCAAAGAACTGTCACGTGGGAGCCTGGAGAAACCAGATCAATGAACTGAAAGACAACAAATGAGATGAGCCTTCAGCTGTGAAGGGATGGATGTTTCCTCAATCGGGAAGGAACGAGGCAGTTCACAGAAGTGGAATACTCCACTCTGAAGGAGTATTCTAATTTTTGCCCAAGGATCTCAGTTTTTCATTCTATCCTGAAATAAACCATGTAGCTTTCAGCTCGAGGGTGTTTTATTCTCAGCTCTGCATTTTCTTGGAGATCTGATTTTCCACCGCACTGCACCATCTGCTCATGGTTTACACCACGACGGAGCGGAAGGAGAGCAGGGCCTGGCATGAGGTGTCAGGGCTGCTCTGAACCAGTTGTCTACATGCAAGAGAAAAATGTTGCTTAGTAAGGAAATCCTACTCAGAAAATAGTTCAGATTTTTCTCTTCTCTTCCAAGTTCCCAGGCGTTCGGAGCACATGAATATTCCGGTCTTTTCTTTATTCTATGCTTATGAACTCCTTTATCAGTCTCCTGGGACAGGAGCAGCCCTGGAGGCTGGAAAATGGATCAAAAAGATGTCCTTAAAGAAACCAAAGAGCCTAAGATCACAGAGTTTGGTGTTTTGTAAGTGGCACAGGAGTTTTCTGGAACAGAGCATCTGCAACTTTCCATGGACACCTGCAGCTGTCCCCCTGAAAGTGCTGGAAAATAAAACATTGATTAACTGAGATTTGATGTTTCTAATAACCACGTGTAACATTCGTATCTCTTTTCTATGGGAGTAGCCAAAACACTCGAAAACCCTCAAATTTAGGAATTATGTGGCTTAAAAGACTATATTGTATTGTAAAGAAAACATTGAGGGGAGCATTCTGTGCTTGAGATAATCCCTGATCTGATCCCATGTAGTTTTCCAAGATGCCAGAGTTCATCAGCGGCCTGGTAACCCCAGGAGAACAGTCACAGAATGAATCCCAGAAGGGTTTGGGTGGGAAGGGACCTTTAAAGCTCATCCCATTCTACCCCCTGCCATGGGGGTTCCACTATCCCAGGTTGTTCCAAGCCCTGTCCAACCTGGCCTTGAGCAATTCCAGGGATGGGGATCCACAACCTCATGATTACCACTGACACTCTTGATGCCCACTCCATCTGTTCCCTACCAAACATAAAACAATACCAGAAAATACTGTTGCTCAAAGCTGACTTGGATAAATAAAGCCCACGGTCAGTTTCCAGCTCAGACCAGCTGAACTCTGGCCTCTGTATGATAAATGCGAAGAGAAAATGCCATCATGTTTTATTTTTGCTGCTGTGCCACAGGGAAGAAGTTATGTCTAAATATTACTTGACAGAACTGAGATAATACAATAAATCATAAAAAAACATGGTTCCAGCAGAAAAGAAAGGTCCTGAGCCACCCAACCAACACAGAAACCTGGATGCTGAGGCTGTGGCTCCTCTTGTACAGATCCTTGTCTGGGAGAGGCAAAGGAAGTTGGGTCATTCCCTGGACTGCTGGAGGCAGGAGGTTGAGCTCGTGTTCTCCACATGGTGCCATCTTTCTGATTTTTTACCCCTGCCTGGTAGTTCAACCTGCCATCTGCTTGGGTAGGCTGGGGACATCCACACCCCACCCCGGCCCGTGGGGAACAACCAGCTGGCCAACAAATCCTGCCAGGTTTCAAGGAAAAAATCATAGCTGGGCTAGTTTGCTTAGACTTCAAGAAAGACTCAAGACTGGCAAATATCCCACTCACATCATGACATACCCCTTGGAAGGGATTAACTTTTCAATAAGGTCTTTTTTTTTTAATACATTAATATGTTTACTTCCCTATGTTGTATAGAACCTTGAAGAGAGATGCTGGTTTTATGCTGAATAGATGGGAAACGGGAAAACCCTGAGATGTGTAAAGAGAAAGGAAATTTTGACCCTTGATGAATGAAATGACCTGAATGAAAGAGACATTGGAAGGATCAATAACTGTTAAGTCTGGAGTGTTTCCCAAACATCCGTGAAAGGGCAGATTGCAAATTTCTTATTTAAATTGGCTTTTGACACAAAGGTCAGCTTTCAAAAACACTGAGGATGATTTCTACAAACAAACAAACAAAATCCTATTACCACCTGCATAAAATGTTTTCCTTCAAAAAATAAAGACCTGCAAAAGCAAAAGTTTTAGCCAGTCTTTGTCACATTTATGGGGAAAATCGAGTAATTATGTTTTTAATCCCAAATCTGAAAACAAAAAGTAGTATTTCCCCTATCAAGATCTTTAGGATTGCACAGTGATACGGACAAACCTTGTTAAATTATTGCAGGGGATTCAGCATTTATTATCTAAACAACACGTTTTGCACATAAACAGAATAATAATTATATGTTTGTGAGAAAGAGTGAAGAATCCAAACGCCTTCAAATTCAATGCGGTTATAAAGTCTGATGATCCGAAAGTGTTTGTATTTTTTCCTGGCTCGCTTGTCCATCTGTTTGATGTCCTGTGGTGCCAACCGACTTCAGAGGTTGTTGATCTGAGGTTAAAAAATCCTGGGTTTAGAGGAGCTCATCTGTAGCACCGACAACATCCCTCCCATCCAGGAGTTTTCCAGGGGCTGCCGAGTGCTCAGACTCCCTCCGGCCGCTTGTAAAACACGGGGAGGGGAAAACTGTTCTGAAAATAAACCCACGCTCGAAGATTTTCAACACCTGTTCCTCGCAGCTCGAAACATGTGCTGTCCCTGACAAAGGGCAGTTGGATAACGGGGACAGCGATGGTGCCACTGCCACCTTCCCAGGGGACCCGTCACATCCCCCGGGCACGGGATGAGCCTCCTCGCCAACCCCAGCCCGCGCTGAGGACACAACGGGGACACCACAACCGGGTGGCTTTGCAATTTCTCGTGATTAAGGCCATGTAGGTTAATCCGCGCTTCTGGTGGGGTGCTCCGTGCTGTGTGTGTGCGGAGCAATGTGCACAACCCACACCACAACAAAAAAAACTAAACCGCCCCAACTTTCCGCCGGGGGAGAAAAGGGACCAATTTCCCCGCACGGGCGCTGGGCTGGGTTTGGAGGAGCCTCTCCCCGCCTTCCCCCAGGGCTGCGGGCTCCGGAGCCGCGGAGGGGGATGCAGCTCCCCCCGCCCCGCCGCCCGCAACACGCGGCTCCGGCTCCGCTCCCGCTGCAGCCGCCGCCCCCCGGNGTAAGAGGAGCGGGGGCACCGCGCCCGGGGCTCGGCTCTCGGTGGGCAGCGGGCGGGGGTCCCGCTGCAGGTCCCGGGTGGGGGTCCCGCTGCTTCCCGGCGCTGAGTCGGGAGGAAGGTCCCGGTCGGGGGACCCGCTGCTCCCATCGCCGGGAGCAGCTCCCGGTGTCGGTGTGTCTGTGTTGTCTGTCGGAGAGAAACGCGCGCGGGGGCTTTGGGGGACGAGCTGCCAGCGCAGGTCAGAAATCAGAGAAACAGCCACAGGGAACGCTGCTAAGAGTAAGTTTACGGGAATCAAAAGGATGTAAAGGGAGGCAGCGCTTTGGCGCTCCCGGTACTCGCTGAAAAGACTTGTTTAATAGGAAAGCCTTTGTGAGAACTGAGCGCTCTGTTCTCCCTCCTCCCGCTCCCGCTCAGGTGCAAACCCCGCTCCCGGGACTTGCTGGGGCTTGTCCACAAGCCCGAAGGTGCTGTTGGAGCACCGGGGCGGGCTAAGGGGGGGTTGGTAGGAAGAGCTGATACTTCCCAAAATAGGGTTCCCAGCGGGTCTGGCTCGGGAGTCGTGCGTTATCCTGATAAATAGATAATGAGAACAAAAGGGGAAGACAAGGCACGGCAAAAGCGGGTGGGTGAAGTTTCTGAACGCACAAAAGCCTCCCGGGTTGGACTAGAAAGGATGGTGATTTCAGCTGGGTTTTGTGCCCGCTGGAGTTCTGCACAGTGCTGCTGTCATGCCTGGATTGCGGGAAGCATTCCGTATGGAACAACACAGAGCCAGGCAAAGTTCCAGCTGCACCCAGGGCAGCACCGGGGCTGGAGATCCCTGTGCTCCTCCAGATCCACCGGGTCTTGTGAAATATGGGCTGGGGCAGTGGCCTTTTACTCTGAATATTGTGGCAGCAGTGACATTTAACCTGCTGGCGTTCCCAGTGTTTCCCCAGCAAACACAGGAGCTGGGAGACAAACTAAAACAAAGGAAAATGAGAGTCACTGGTTTGCTGTACACGGGGTGTGAGGAATGAAATGCAGACTGCCAACCAGGACGTGTACAGGACAATCCAAAAGATATCTAAAAGCTGAGTGAGTTGGAAGGAGTAACTTCCAAAAGAGCATCCGAGGAATAAGGTTCCTAAACCGGTGTTTTGTCTTCTGAATAAATCAGTTCCATTATCTGAGCAATATTTTGGTAGAAAGGCATTGCACCTTTATGTGAGTATAAAACATGCCTGTTTTGTAGGGCATAAAATAGATTCTGAAGAGTCAGTATATTCAAAAGGAAAGCAGATCCCTCACACTTGATATGAAATAAAGAAAAATACTTAAAATGAGAAACTTCTGAGGTTGTTCACACTCGTGCTGTAACACAGGAATTGCTTTCCTTTCCTTCCCCAGCTGCTCGAGAGAGCTGCAGGTTTCATTTAGTGAAGGTAGGAGGAACTGCACTAATTAAAATAACCATAAATGGTGTTCTGGGCAATAACAGCTTTTAAAAATCAATACTGTCATGATAGCCTGGAATTAAAATAGATTAATGTTTCTTGAAAGAGCAGCACAATGGACAGCTGGGCCCATCTGCCCCAACGGGGAGTGGGAACTGGGCTCCTTATCCTGCTGATTTGCCACTTTCTTCATTGCTGAGCAGGTCATGCCTCAGCCATGAAATGCACCATAACCAGGAATCACAGGGCAGGAATGGTGGGAATGACTTGGCCAGAGGGAGAGAGTGAGGCACCAAGTGGAGTAAATGGGAGTCGAGCTCCAGGACATCCCTGTGGATTTAGGAACGTAGTGTTTTGTGCTGTGTCCAAGGAGCAGCTCTGTCCCATAGGGAAGTTGTGCAAAAACTCCCTGTTTGAGGAACCAGGATTGCTGAGGCTGGTCAGTGTCACAGGGCGAAGTCAGAGGTCATCCATTAGCAGGAGTTTAGTTCGTCTCAGTGCAAACCAGCCTTTGGTTTGGTAACCAGACTTTTGACTGGGTTTGAGGAAGGGATTTTCTCTAAAAGCAGTGGATGTTGGCACAGCTCCCAGTTCCCAAGGAAAGGTTATCTTCAAGTGCAACTCGATCCCCCGCCAGAGTGGGATTTGAGGATTCCAGCTCTGATTTTTCTTTCCCTTGGTTTGTTTATTAAAAACATAGCTAAATACTGGTGTGCTTAGTGTGGGCTGGTGGTGTGCCCTGACATCTCACCTGGGCACTGAGGTCACACTGTGCTGTGCCAGACAAGTCACAAACGAGTGTGATCCAGGTGTGCTTACCCTGGTCTTCCCATTTTGTCTGGGAAAGCTCTGCCAGGGCTCCCAAGGATGAGTGTGACCCATTTCAGTGAATGAGAAAGGGAGATCTCCTATTCCAGCCGCATGTTTTCCGTTGTAAGCTGATAGTTTCTGGCATGTGTGGTGTCCCTTTGATTGGAACTCATTCAGAAGCTTCCACATGCAAATGCTTCAGAGCCAGGAGAGCCTCAGCTGACACAGCCATTCACCCCAACCCGGGCTGGGATCAGGGGCAGCTCTGCTGAGCCCAGGATCCTCATCCCGGGCTGAAACCAGCTTGTGAAGCTGTTTTTGACAAGTTGGGCCAGCAGTCTGCACCTCAGCCCTGTATGTAGAAAATACATCAGACCTTGTTCTCTGGGAAGCCCCTGGAGATTTATGGGCACAGTGTGGCTTGTGAGAATATGCAGCTCTGGTTTGTAGATTTGATGATGGAATAAGTCATGTTTGTCCAGCCCTGTCATGTGTCCTTCTTATGGGGAAATGTGCCACAGAACTTGTGAATCTTCTATTCATGCCACTCATCCCAATACTGAGAGCCCCTTAACTTTGTCAGCTGGACTCGGACTCTGCAAACATCATCCCGAGGCACAGCACAACTCTGTCTGTTTTCCGAGTTACAGAACGTTATCTCAGCTGCAAGATCAGATTTAACAAGAATTGTCTTGCTGAGGGATTAGCAGAGAGGAATTTCATTTCCGTGCCTCACGCTGCACATGGCATTACCTCGGTACACTCTGACACGGGGATTGTTTGCATTTATATGGAGCAGCATCAGCACACTCACCACGAGATGGGGGGTTCAGGTTCATCTAGAATAAGAATAAATCACTTATTTTCCAGCTGGGGACTGGTGGGTCCATGGAGCAGATTTATCTGGCACTTGGGGTTTGTGTGGCTGTAAGAGGTGAGGGGTCACAGTCACATTAGCTGTGATTGTCACTTTACTTTGTGGGGTTTGATCTTTCTTGATGAATCCAGGTTATTTCTGGGGGTTTTGTTGGGGGATTTTTTTCCTAGGAGGAGAAGCATTGAAGTAACTATTTAAAACAACCATTCTGACTTCAACTTCAGAATGTTCTCCCTGCACATTCGTCATAAATGCATTGAATTTAATAGTCTGACTCCCTTCCTACATTAATTTATGTCCTGGTAGACAGTGTTTCTTTCTATGAATATCCTGCAGGAATAGAACATTTGGTCTGAGAGGAAAATACAGCCAATTATTTTTACTCTTTATCTCACACTGGGTCCTATTCTGGTAACTGTGTCACACTCCAGGAGGATCTGCTGTGTTTTCATTACTGCTGCTTCTGAAGGGGCAGCTGCCCCCAACTCCAGCAGGTGGGAACAAGCAGCTCAATTCGTGCCTCTGCTGATAAAATGGTGACTTTAAAGGTGACTTTATCCATCATTGCTGGAGGCACCGTCAGAATCTTGGGTGGTTATCGCAGCATCTCGTTCCTTGGTGTTCCTGAAGGGAAGGTGCAAAGGAGTGACTTGACAGCAGATGTCCTGTCATATATAACTGGGGAGAAAAAGCAGTCACAGGCTTTTTCTGCTTGGTTATTTCCAGAAAAGACTCCTAAAGATGATGATGGATTTTTCTGGACTCCCAGCTTCATGTATTCAGGAATGTTAAATACCAGATCCCCTGGGAAGCAGACCTGGGCTGCAAACTGACACTTTTTATCATCTTCAGTGATCAGTCTGTACATTGAGGCTTTGATCTCTCTTACCCTGAGCTGGGAGTAAAAGGCTGAAGGAGTCTGTTGGAAGTTCTTTTAGGTCCATTTATTTCCTGGTTGTAGAGGATTGATTTTTCTGATTTGCCTTTAAACATCAAGAGTGTGACTGGGGAGCACAGAACAATATCATCACAGTGGGAGGAAAGGTAACTGAGTAAGGAAGGTGGGTAATGGAGTGATGTGAACCACGTCTCTCAGGGGTAACATCTGTTTAACATCTATTTAAACTGTTGTGGAGGGGAGGCTTTGGTGCAGTTTCAGCATCCTTCCTCTTTTAGGTGTTGTGAGCTCACAGCTAACATCCTCATTTACACCTAAAATACCCTGGAAAGACAAGAGGTAAAAAAGAGACTTCGAATTATTGTGATCAAATGTAAGCACCAAAAAGAGGTCGCCGGCCCTTGGCACCCACCAGGGGAAGGAAAAGAAAGGTGGAACATGGAGCTGGAGAGAAGCTCTCTGTGAGCCATGCAGAGAGGGGTTTGCCCAACCACAACTGCAGGCTTGTTGAAGATTAATTCAGTTAGTGACCCAGAGGAAAACACAGAAACAATATGATCAGCTCAGCAGTTCTAAAATAATTTTGGTCCCTATTATGTCACCCGCTTTAAATACCAATTGTTCGTCGCTGGCTCTGCTGCCTATCACAACTATTATTAAGAACTATTTGCCATTTGTTCTTTCCTGTCCTCTTAGCAATAACTTCCTCTCTTTGCAGTTCTCTTACCTAAGAGCTGGACATCTGTCTTCCTCCTCGTTGCGACAAACACACTCGGGGCTCTTCTTCCCAGCTCGCTGTGCTCAGCTGAGAGCTGAGGGGTGTTGCTGGATTTTTCCTTTCCTCCCATCAGCATCACAAAGCTGCTGCAACCCTGGGCAGGCCAGATGTGCAGATGGGCTGGGAATGGAGACAGCTGTGGCCTGAGGGGATTGCTGGGAACTGGATTCCGAGAGCTGGGTGAAGGTAGATGCTAATAGAAAAACATTAGGTCACAGAGTGGGTTAAAAAAGTTACTTATTCACCTGGGAAGTGGGAAGTGACAAGGAAAATCTCCCTTATCTGAATGTTTCGGATATTTGGGTTTGAATTCGATGAAATGCCATTAAGTGCTGGAGGAGGCTTCTGAGGCAATTTCTCCTCATGCTGAGTTAATCAANGTGTGGCTGTAAGAGGCGAGGGGTCACAGTCACATTAGCTGTGATTGTCACTTTACTTCGTGGGGTCTGATCTTTCTTGATGAATCCAGGTTATTTCTGAGGGTTTTGTTGTTTTGGTTTTTTTTCCTAGGAGGAAAAGCATTGAAGTAACTATTTAAAACAGCCACTCTGACTTCAAGTTTAGAATGTTCTCCCTGCACATTCGTCATAAATGCATTGAATTTAATAGTCTGACTCCCTTCCTACATTAATTTATGTCCTGGTAGACAGTGTTTCTTTCTATGAATATCCTGCAGGAATAGAACATTTGGTCTGAGAGGAAAATACAGCCAATTATTTTTACTCTTTATCTCACACTGGGTCCTATTCTGGTAACTGTGTCACACTCCAGGAGGATCTGCTGTGTTTTCATTACTGCTGCTTCTGAAGGGGCAGCTGCCCCCAACTCCAGCAGGTGGGAACAAGCAGCTCAATTCGTGCCTCTGCTGATAAAATGGTGACTCTAAAGGTGACTTTATCCATCATTGCTGGAGGCACCGTCAGAATCTTGGGTGGTTATCGCAGCATCTCGTTCCTTGGTGTTCCTGAAGGGAAGGTGCAAAGGAGTGACTTGACAGCAGATGTCCTGTCATATATAACTGGGGAGAAAAAGCAGTCACAGGCTTTTTCTGCTTGGTTATTTCCAGAAAAGACTCCTAAAGATGATGATGGATTTTTCTGGACTCCCAGCTTCATGTATTCAGGAATGTTAAATACCAGATCCCCTGGGAAGCAGACCTGGGCTGCAAACTGACACTTTTTATCATCTTCAGTGATCAGTCTGTACATTGAGGCTTTGATCTCTCTTACCCTGAGCTGGGAGTAAAAGGCTGAAGGAGTCTGTTGGAAGTTCTTTTAGGTCCATTTATTTCCTGGTTGTAGAGGATTGATTTTTCTGATTTGCCTTTAAACATCAAGAGTGTGACTGGGGAGCACAGAACAATATCATCACAGTGGGAGGAAAGGTAACTGAGTAAGGAAGGTGGGTAATGGAGTGATATGAACCACATCTCTCAGGGGTAACATCTGTTTAACATCTATTTAAACTATTGTGGAGGGGAGGCTTTGGTGCAGTTTCAGCATCCTTCCTCTTTTAGGTGTTGTGAGCTCACAGCTAACATCCTCATTTACACCTAAAATACCCTGGAAAGACAAGAGGTAAAAAAGAGACTTCGAATTATTGTGATCAAATGTAAGCACCAAAAAGAGGTCGCCGGCCCTTGGCACCCACCAGGGGAAGGAAAAGAAAGGTGGAACATGGAGCTGGAGAGAAGCTCTCTGTGAGCCATGCAGAGAGGGGTTTGCCCAACCACAACTGCAGGCTTGTTGAAGATTAATTCAGTTAGTGACCCAGAGGAAAACACAGAAACAATATGATCAGCTCAGCAGTTCTAAAATAATTTTGGTCCCTATTATGTCACCCGCTTTAAATACCAATTGTTCGTCGCTGGCTCTGCTGCCTATCACAACTATTATTAAGAACTATTTGCCATTTGTTCTTTCCTGTCCTCTTAGCAATAACTTCCTCTCTTTGCAGTTCTCTTACCTAAGAGCTGGACATCTGTCTTCCTCCTCGTTGCGACAAACACACTCGGGGCTCTTCTTCCCAGCTCGCTGTGCTCAGCTGAGAGCTGAGGGGTGTTGCTGGATTTTTCCTTTCCTCCCATCAGCATCACAAAGCTGCTGCAACCCTGGGCAGGCCAGATGTGCAGATGGGCTGGGAATGGAGACAGCTGTGGCCTGAGGGGATTGCTGGGAACTGGATTCCGAGAGCTGGGTGAAGGTAGATGCTAATAGAAAAACATTAGGTCACAGAGTGGGTTAAAAAAGTTACTTATTCACCTGGGAAGTGGGAAGTGACAAGGAAAATCTCCCTTATCTGAATGTTTCGGATATTTGGGTTTGAATTCGATGAAATGCCATTAAGTGCTGGAGGAGGCTTCTGAGGCAATTTCTCCTCATGCTGAGTTAATCAATCATGTAAACGGGTTGTGGTTGTAGTTCTGGGAATAAGTATTTTAAGGAACAATTGAAAAGGTGGTTTACAAGGCCATTGGTGCATTTACTGCTCAGAATGGAACGTTTCCAACCCCTCCATGTTTGACAGTTTTTTGTTTGGTTCCTCCCCATGTTGAATGTTCCTTGGTCATCATTTGAAAGTGAAATTTCAAATATTCCACTTCAGCTTTCAGTGTTTGGGGCGTCTGTAGCTTAAATGAGCTTTGCTTGGGAGCAGCATTTAGCCTGAACTGCCTGGTTCACGCCTCCACAGGAGGCTTGATCCAGGTTTACTTCTGGAGAAAGGAACCTTTCACATCTCACACTGAATCCCAGGCACTGAAATGGAACACACACGTCACTCTCAGCCCTGCGTGTACTTGCCTTGCTCCAAAAGACATGAGTTGGCTTGTGCAAAATTAGATAAAAAATTTTTCATGCCAGTTTTTAGGGATTGCAAAAGTTTCAGGAATAATGAGATCCAGTTTAAGGCATCTGATTTCTCACTGGTTTGTAGAGACAGATTTGGATATCTGTGCCTTGTCCTAGTTCTAACAGGGCTTTTCTTGGAAGCAGAGGTACCAAACAGCGACTTTGAAGCACAAGGTGTCTCAGGTTAAGCACCCGGAGTCCTTTGAAATGCTGATGTGTTTGTGCACCTTGAGGAGAGACCAGGAGGTAGAAGAAGGGGGGATGCTGATGAGCAGGGTCTGTGCCAGACCAGAGGCTGGGCAGTGAGAGCTGCTGCCCCTGCACTCTGCTCTGCAGCTCCACTCACCCAGCCACACGTTTGGGATTTGCAGCTCACAAAGAGGCACAAGCCAGAACATCTCCTGATGGCCCGTGGTGGGCAGCTCACAGAATGTCGCTTGCGTAACCCCAGCAAGTTCTGTCAGGGTCCGTCTCCATGCCCAGTTAAGGCTCTCTGGGATTTTGTGCCACGTTCATGCTCTGTTTGGGATTGCACTTCCATTCATCACAAATCCCAGTTCCTTTTACGTGGAGTGTGTGACCAAGAGCCAGTGAGGCTACAGAGGTTGGCCCTTCAACCTGGGGTTCCCATCACCTTCATCAGTGCATCAGTTTGATTTCCAGCCCAGTGTGCTGAATTATTTGCAGAGTCCTCTTTTCCTCCCACAACCCTGGATAGTTCAGTCCTGACCCTCTGCCAGGGTGGTGGTCTCTCTTCTCTGGGACATTGTTCCTTTGCTGGAGAGCTTCAGGGAAGCCAGTGTGAACTTGGGAGAGCTGAGATCTTCTTGGCAAAGAAGAGAGGGTGGCAGTTAGAGGAAGAAGGGTGTTTTTTCCTCCAGAATTTTCTTTCCAAGGTGAATGCTCTTAATTACCACGGGGTAATTACAGGTGGATGGAATCCAACCCCTGCAGGCTGTTTGGTCACCAGGCAGTGACTTCACTTTGGGCTGGGTTTCTTTCAGTCTCCAGGTCTGTAAAAGACTGAGCAGATACCACAAGGAGCAAAAGATAAAGCAGAGGGAGGTTGGTTTGCTTCATTTTTTTTATCTTGCACAACCCAAAATTTCAGCAGTGCATGCAAGCAGAGTTAAAAGCCTCGGGATGGCGAAAACTCTTGCTGATGGTGGGATTCACTTTGCCTGAGAGACCCTGAGGCCAGAGGGTTGGATTCATCCCCCCCAAAGCAGGTCACTGAAACAGGACAGATGAGTCACATCCCGAAACCCCCCTTTCCTCCCTCTCTGTTCGAGGGGGGGGCTCAGCCCAGCCATGAGGGGGGAAGTGTCCAAATCTCAGTCACTTACAGGAAAGGCTTTCCACTGATGAAAACATCCCCGGTCCTTTTGCAGCAGCTCAGGAAGCCCAGGCTGGTGCTGGCACCAGGTTTGGCAGATCCACCTCCATTGTTCAGAAAGAAAAGTGCTGGATCCTGAGCTTTCCGCATCTTTTCTTGTCAGTCAGCGACTGGATCTCTCTGTGAGAAGGGACCACAGCGACGCTAAACGCTGCCTATGAAATTTTAATGCTTTTTAGAGCCTTGCTGGCCCAGGCTTTGTAAGGAAACCACCCAGCACGGGGGAGTTAATTGAATCAATGAGGTGAACAAGAGCTGCCCAGCATATGCCGGAGGTTTGATGAGCCCAGTCATTACGGCAGGACCCTCTTCACTCCCCACGGCGCGATTACAGCCCTGCACCAGCCGGGGGATTTGGTGGGAAGCGGCCAATGAGGGGCCAAGCTGGCTCCAAATCCAGCTTTTTGCAAAGCCCCAGATAAAACAGACTGCCATTAATAAGGCGAGAAAGGTTAGGACGAGCAGCATTACAGCAAATCTGGAGAGGTAAGGTGATAGTTGTGTCTGAGGCTGGTGGAGCATATGGGCCCTGCTCAGGGAACCAAGAGCTCGGTAGGGCTGGAGGTGGGACGTTCTTTGTGTGTCTGCAGAAGTAGTTTATTTGCTGATGTTAAAAAATGAGATAGCTGGAGGCTCTCGGTGATGTAATCAGGAAGCTAAACAGATTTTTTGTAGCTTATGTGCTCATTCTGGGGGATAAATAAGGTTCTTGAGAGCAAAGCTCTGAAAAATCACTGTAACCCGCTGGATGGTTTTAGGTTCTGGGGTTTGAAATGGAGATTTGTGGTCAGGAATTGTTGAGCAGTTGCAGGGCTGGGTTGTTAGAGAGGTTCCAGTTTTCGGATGACTGCTCTTTCTCACTGCTCACGTCCATGCACAGGGATGGAAATAGAGCAAGTAATTGAACTAACTTAGTTAAAATGAAGGAGTTGTAGAAAAACAAAGCTTGACAATGTGAAGCTGAACATAAGAATTTTAAAAAATTGGCCTTTTCCACCCTAATCTTGAGATCTGTTGCTGTACAAAAATGGTGATGAGCCTTTTAAATGTTTGTGACAGCGTAGGCTGAAGCTTTCCTAGACACTGGTAATCTCTTCTGCAAACCACCTTACATCAATGTGACATGTCTTCACCTCCAGCCCTGCCATCTCCTGCTGTTCTTCCCTTCTCCTGCCCATTCCCCACTCCTCCTCCCCGCTGAAAAAAAATATAAGTGGCAGCTGTTGGAAAGTGGAGCCCATTTGTTTTATGGTGCTGCTTTGGGAATATGATCCAGATCCTACATGAGAGAGAGAGAGCAACAGAGTGAAAGAGAAGAGGGGGGAGTTGAGAAGCTCTGGAGAATAACTTGCTTATTTTAAGCCTAGTGTAGCAAGTTCAATCTTTATAGTGAGGTTCAGGGATAAAGCAGAGCTGCAGCTAAAGGTCCTAGCCTGGGAATCAAAGAATTCCTGGTTGAATGTAAGTAATTTTAGAGTTTGTTGGTTGTTTTGTTCAAAGTTTCCAGGGCATTGCAATGTCTTTGATTGTCCTCTAACAAGAGGTGCCTGCAGGGAGAGTGTTCAGATCTGAAGGCATGTTATGTGGTAAAAATGTAGTTTTTACTGGAGTTTATTTTGAATTTACTTCAGCAGTGCATGTAAAGAGATAAGGCTCTCCATGGAAGGCACCTCTGTTCATTATTCTGGCTCCTGATTTCAGTTGGTGACAGGGCACAAAAGACACGAAAGCAGAAGAATATGCTAAAAGTGGCAGCAGCCAAAACCATTCATAGTTCTACACCTTGGGCTCCTGCCAAGCAATTAATGGAAACTCAAACTATTTATTTTTGTTGTCAGGTCGAACAATCCACTTCTGTCAGCTCCTCTTCTTCCTAGATGGAAACTCCTAGAAAAATCTAAGGAATACCCAAGTGCTGTGGATTGTAGTGTAGTGGGGATACATACATTGAAAATCCAGTTGGGGGAGGAGGTGATACTTCAGAGAGCTGCTCGGCCCAGCTCCCCTGCCCTTTGCCCCAAATGTTCTTGCTCTCTCCCAGCTCCTGGGGCCACTGATCCAGTGTTTGCTTCCTTCTCTCCACAGCTCTCCATGAAGGAGGTCGGGGACGGGCTGCACGAGCAGATGAACTGCATGATGGGCGCCCTGCAGGAGCTGAAGCTGCTCCAGGTGCAGACAGCCTTGGAGCAGCTGGACATCTCGGGCAGCCTCAGCCCTGCCCGTGGCACGGAGCAGCACCGGTGCTGCCGAGACATTCCCAGGGCCTGGCAGGACGAGCGGCTGCGGGGGGAGGCATCAGTGGAGGGGCACAGCCCCGTGTCCTTCCCCTGTGCTGTGCCACGTCCAGCAGGATTGTCCCATCCCACTGCGCTCCCGGAGAGTGACCACCTTAGAGACACCCCCTGCTCCTCTGGGAGCCTCTGTGAGGAGGATGTTTATCCCCCCAAAGGACCTTCCTCCGTGTCCAGCAGAGCTGAGCACGTCCGCCCCAGAACATTCGAATGCGGTATCCAGGGCACAGCCGGGGGGTGGCCGGAATGCCGGGAGTGCCCGGGATGTGACGATGGCCACGACTGGACATCCTCGCTGATGTCCCAGAGCAGGAACCGGCAGCCGCTGGTTTTGGGGGATAACATCTTTGCAGACTTGGTTGGGAACTGGTTGGATCTCCCAGAGCTGGATAAGAAGGGGGAAAAGAGCGAGGCGTCCCTGTCCATGAGCAGATCCCAGGAGCTCTGCAGGAAGTTCTCCCTCACAGCCAACATCTTCAAGAAGTTCCTGAGGAGCGTCCGGCCAGACCGAGACAGGCTCCTCAAGGAGAAACCATGCTGGCTTCCTCCTGAAGACAAACAGCCCGAGATTTCCAAGAGATCCAAAAAGATGAACAAACTCAAGGGGACATTTTACTTCCCACTTCATGGGAGCCATCACAGCAAAGCAGAGAGGTGCCCAAAAGCAGAAAGCCATAGTGAGCACCCCAGAATTGGCACCAGGAAAGTCCACGATTCCATAGACTACACCCAGTCTGGGTTTGACATCAACACAGCTGTTTGGGTCTGAGTTTGTCCTTGTTCTCTGCTCAGCATTTGTTCCACACCAGAAAGGAGCTGGAGGCCGTATTCATCTCTTCAGGAGCCCCCTGAGCTCTCCACATGGACTGAGATGAAGAGTCCTTTGCAAAACACACTGTGGGCTTCACTCTGCTGCACACGGGATTTTCTGGAAAACCACATCTTCAGGGACAGCCTGAGCAGCAGCTGACACAGTCCCACGTGGGGAGAGTTTGGGGGGACTGATACTTGCAAAAATAATCGGAATCTTTAGCTGCTTTAGGGCGAGTGACACCATGGCTGACCAGCTCCTGGGGCCAGGCCGGTGACAACCACTCCAGGCCCATTCCATCATCTCCCATTACGTGGCTGCAGCACAAAATCCACTGTGTGCATGTGTGTGTATGAGTGTGCAAATACATATATATATAGTTTTTTAAAAGAAAAAAAATCTATTCCTGCTTGTGTGCACTTGAAATGGGTTATAAACCAGGCAACCCAAGCCTTGTACCCGAAGCACTTGTTATTTAAATGGAAAGGAATAAGTTTGAATTTGTAAGACGTGAACAGTTGCTGAATAGGAGGTGAAACCCCAACTTTGACGGGTTTTCCTCTTCAACCAGTGTGCTCCCAGCACCTCTCCGTCCCCTGCCAGTTAAACCAGTAGGGCACAAGGCTCCTTGCAGAGGGGTTTGTGACCCTGGGGGTCTCAGTGGGGTATTCCCCGCTCCTCTCCTCTCCCCTTGTCCCCACAGGTTGCACCCGATACAACATTGCAAGAGTTCATTGTTGAGTTTTCACATGCGAAGTTAAAAACAATGTTTATTGTTGTGTTTCCTGTTGCTGTTGTGTATAGACCTTGTCTTGACAGAACCAAGTTCTTCAGTGTCCAACTCTCCAAGAGTTTCCAATAAAGTGGGATTCAGTCTCGTCTCCAGTGTGGGACACCTTGGTCCTGCTTCACTCGCTTTGGGGTTTTCCCCATCCTGGAATCACACAGGGCTCTGCTGGGGGAATTGCAGTGGCAGCCTGTGATCTGTGTCAGGCTGTTCCCAGCTGGGATCAGGGAGTTTGGGGAGCAGCCAGGGGAGTCTCCAGTTCAAGGAGAGGTTGTAAATCACAGCGGGGAGAAGAGCTGCAGGCAGAGACGTCCCTGCCAAGGTGCCAGGGCTGCTCCAGAGTCACATCCCACTGCAGCCTGTGCACAGCCCTGAGAACCTTCAGGTAACACTTGGACATCCACCATCCTCCCCCAGCACCAGGAAAGGCAAAGGGAGAAAAGTTTGGGGCAGAAACTGCTGCCAAGGAAAGAACCTCAGAGCCACGCAGCCCCGGCTCATGAAGGGGGACAGGGCCACGGAGGTCCTGCCACAGCCTCACAGGTCCTCTCACAGGAATTAAATCTGTGGTGAATCCCTGGCAGCTCCCTGAGCCACAGCCAGAGCCTGCAGACAGCACAGAGCCTGTTGCTTGCACTGCAGCCCCCCCCCTTATTTGCCCCCAGTTTCCATTAGCCATGAGCCTCACCAGATGCTTTGTATGTGCCACAGTGTTATGTTCCAAAAACCTGTTCCACTCACTCCAAGTTTAGGAAGGGCTTATGTGTGCGCTGTAGTAGTATTTTTTTTAAACATGCAATTCTATTCCTGTTGTAACTTCCCAAGGCAGAGGCCAGTGGAGCAGAGGCCTGGAGAGAGAATTTTTTTCCTCCCTTGCAAATTAAATATAGGCACAAGACAAGCCCTGTCTGTGCCCATACAAGGAGAGGAGCAGGGCAGCATCTGAATGCTGAGCTCAGCACTTTTTCAGGAACCTGGGTTGCAAGCAAGCTTTTGTTTTTTCTCCTAACAGGCTTCAGGGCTGGTTGTTTCCCCCCTTCCGAATTTCTCTGAATGCTGAAAAGCTGCTTTTAAAGCATTTTGTTTTCCTCCCCTTTTATCAGTACTACATCCTGTTTGTTACAAATAACACCCTCCCTGCCCCTTTCCAGAGGGTCAGCAAAGAGAAGGAGCTTTCTAGAGAGCTTTTCCTGCACCAACCTCTGTCCCAAGGAGCGTGGCCTGACCCCTGTGCCTCCCTTCAGCCCAGGTACAACCTGGGGTACCCGTGTCCCCCAGGAGCACATCCCAGATGTACCTGCCTGGCACTGAAAGCTGAGCCCCATGGATGGGGAGAGGCTCTAGAGAGCTCAGCACCCATCCCAGGAGCTTTTTTAGCTTGTCACCGGCACTGCCCTCAGCTGTGATGGGTGAGATGGGCACCAGCTGAGGGCCAGGCTGAGCGTGGTGGGGCAGGGGCACAGCCATGGCCCCGGTGACACCTGGGGGAAGAGGTGATGGGTCAATTTCTGCAGGTGGTTACCTCTGCACGGCCTTACATTATTCCAGGAAACAGGATGTGTTTATGCAGGACACAGGGAAATCTGGATGCTAAAATGCACCTTGGGAAATTATTCTGTGGGAAAAGCTGTTCCCAAGGATTGCTCCGTTCCCTCCTGCTGGTGCCAGCCCCATCCAGCCCCACAGCCCCTGTGGAGACTGGGCAGCCCCAGGGCTTTAGAAGCTGATCTCCCACCCCAGCAGCTGTCTCGTGAGGAGCCCACAGAAAGTTTCTCTTGAGAAAAAGCTCCTTTGGCCCCACGTGCTCCCAACAGCTGCCCCGGCCCACGGAGCAGCTCCGGGTGCCCCTGCCAGGGATCAGCTGCCAGACCCAGCCCTGCTCCGAGGAACGACTATTGTTTCTAGTTCCACGTGGAAAGGGGAGTTCTTGGCCCCAGCTGCCGCCCACGTGTTCCTTTCCCACCCAAAATTGTTGCTCCTGCTGCACTGCCCAGTCTGTGCCCAGTGCCACCCACACCCCCCTGAGCAGGGACAGGTCCCACCAGCACCCACTGCTCCTCCCTTCAGTAGAGCCAAAGCATGGACACCTGAGAACAGCGGTGATGGAGTTTCCTTAATTTCTTCCTTTCCCAAGGATCAGCTCCCTACGGGGACACTTTGCATGGACAGCTGACCCGATGCCCAACATAGTTCTAAATATATTTATGTTCTCTTTGCCTGTTAAGTGTATCTGCAAGGGATGTTTTGCATCAAAATAGGATTTTCTGGGGTGTTTGTGGTGACAAATTCAGTGTGATCTAGGCTTCAAACAGGCATTTGGAAATGGTGAGTGTAGCTGCATCTCAAAGTTCTTCAGAGAAGAAAATATTCAGTAAATACTCTTAATAGACAGTCAAATAATAAAGACTATCAGCCAAGCCAGAAATCCTTCTTAATTTAGTCTCCAGAGCAGGGTCTGCTGATCTGAGTTGGATTTGTGAATTACCATTTCACATCTCTGGGGACTTTTCCTGAAATTATAATGGCTTTTCCCCTCTTTATTTCCCCCCCCCCCC
>WEKX01000898.1:188643-266978 GCA_013390025.1 Pitta sordida
TGAAACTGCCATGAAATAGTTCGCCTTTATTACGTATGAAACCCACCTAATTAGCACAATGACAGTCTCTAATGAGGCCCTGGCTGTGTTCTGCATCGTTGATAGGAGTGGTTAATTCCCAAACAAGGGACAATAATTACAGAAACAGGTTCATCATGAACTTGCCCCAGGAAGGCAGTGATGGCAAATGCATCTTGGGCATTTTGATTTATTAGAAATCTCTGTCCAATCTCATCCAAGGGCTGGATAAGCAGCACATCCTGGTGCTTCCAAAGCCCACAGCACCCAGCACAGGTCTGGCACCACTGGAATGGAGAGGTGCTGGATGTGGCCCACAGGGCTTAATGTAAAGAGAGGATTTAGTTCTTAACATTAATGGAGTGCTTTTCCAGGAGCTGTTCCCTGCTCAGCCTCCTTGGGCTTTCCCTTCCCAGCGCTCAGGCTGACACCCTGCTCCCCCAGCCAGATGGCCTCCAGAAGGCTCACAAATGTGCCTGTAATTAAAAAGCCTTTATTTTCAAAACCATTTCACAGCTTATTCTTCTGAAAATGAGCTGGGGCTTCTTAGGCTATTGCTGAGCAAGAGGAAAGGAAAATACTGGCTGGTTCCATATGGAGTGTTTTCCGTTGACACAGGTTGTATTTACTGTTTATGTAGTGACAGGACAAGGGGGGATGGCTTTAAACTGGAAGAGAGGAGGTTTAGATTGGATATTAAGAAGAAATTCTCCCCTGTGAGGGTGGGGAGGCCCTGGCACAGGTTGTCCAGAGAAGCCGTGGCTGCCCCATCCCTGGAAGTGTCCAAGGCCAGGCTGGACAGGGCTTGGAGCAACCTGGGATAGTGAGAAGTGTCTCTGCCCATGGAAGGGGAGGTATGGGACAAGCTTTAAAGCCCCTCACAACACAAACCACTCTGGAATTCTCTGATTTACCTGCTGTAACTGGGGGTCCCCTGTGCCCTGCAAACCTGCAGTGCTGCTGAGGTTTCCTAGTGCTCATGGTCCTAAGGATGCTCAGCTCTGGCCCCAGTAATCATCTGTGCTGATGTGCTCAACTAACCTGAAGGCTTTCTAACCGTGGACTGAGCAACAGCAACACCTTCCCCTCAATTCCCCTTGTACTGAATCCACATCCACATCCTGGCTGAATTAAGATCCATTTCAGTCAAAGTCCAGCACTGGTTTATTCCCTCCAGTCCGTTCCCCATCGCCTTCATCATATTATTAATCAGCAGCAGAATCTCGTCTTTAAGCAGCACTTCCACAGCACCACACGTCCCCACAGAGGAGGCTGTGTTTTATTTCTTTCCTTTTGTTCAAGTTCATTTGTATCCACGTGGCATTTCTAATCAGGGAATCGTACCCCTTCCAGCTGGCAGGCGATTCCTGTGCTGGTGTTAAAGCATAAATAAAAATGAGTTTACTGCAACAATTTGCCTCGGTGAGACCGAGCTGTGGCAGCTTTGGGGGAGCCCCATCACCCCCAGGCTGGGCCCTGCCTGCCTGGACAGGGCTGATCTCCCCAACGTCCTCACTGGTCCTTCTGCAGTTGCAGGGTCATTCCTGGCCAGGACCTGCAACTCCTCATCTGTGTATTCCGAGAGCATTTCCTGCAATAACAGTCCTGAGCAAAGCCCCTAAGCTGGCTCAGATTTCCTGCCTTTCACTGAACAGGGAAGCGAAAGAGGGGAAATCAATATCCCAGAAAGAAAACCCGCCTGACCCTATGTCAGTCCTCACCTTGGGCAGGCAGGAGGTTAATTCGGAAAGCACTTTGCGACACACTATAAATGCATGGCTAAATCCCACTGGAGCAGGAAGGACACGGGTTCCAGGATCCAGAGAAGAGGCTGCAGGGTCCTGCTTCATGTTTTTTCCATCCTTAGCACCAAAGCCCTGCCCGGGGGGAAGGGGCTGAATATGGCCCCAACCTTGGTGGAGTGGCGGGGGGGTGGTTTTGTGCTGCCCACTGTCACCTCACATGGGGTCCCCAGACGGGAAGAGAAGCATCTCTGGAAGAGGAGCATCTCTGGAAGAAGAACATCCCTGGCAGAGAGCAGAGAGCTCGTGGCACAGAGGTGACTCACGGTGGCTTCACCGCACGGCTCCTGTGCTGGGTCTGGCACTGTGGGGCTCCCACCGCCCAGGCAACGAGGGAGGACATCCCTTCCCTCATTATCAGCCCACGCCAGCAATTCAGGCTGGACCTTCCCAGAGGGCTTCACCACATTCCCGACATCAGGCTGCAGTGAGTGATGTGACATTTCAGACCCAGAGATAACGAACGTGACGTCCTGTCAGGTTTAATTAGTCCCTTTGCTCTGCCTCGCAGAGCCTGGCTGGGGGCTGGCAGGGACAGGGCACTGTCACCTCCGAAGGCTCCACGAGCAGAGGAGGAGGCTCTGGGGTGAGATAAGCGGTTGCCTGATGAAGCAGTTGCTTTATTCTTAAATGCATGTGCCAACAGCAACCTCCCTTTGCCCGGTTGGGATAACTGAAGGGTCACTCCAGGCCCCCACATTGTGTTTTCTGTACTCTTTTCTGTATTGTCTGTGTCTTCTGGGGCTGAAAGAGTCCCTCAGAGGACTGGCTGGGTGTTTCCAGAGGGCGGGAATGTTGCAGTGTTGTTCAACTCTGGCCCAGCCGGAGGGCATTGCAGCACCAGTTCCCTCCAAAGGGCAGCATGAAATGGGGTCCCAGTTCAACTCAGTGTCTTGGTGGCAGAGGCTGTGACAGGCTGAGGTGTAACACAGCAAGGAACAAACTCCCCGTGCACATCTGTGTGTCCAGAGACTCTGCTGACCACGTCCAGCCCAACAGCTCTGCTGCCAGACACTGCAGATGGCCAAGGCATCAGGAAAAGTGTCCCGGGGACCTGGGGGACTGGTTTCTCCCTCATCCCTAAGAGCCCAAGAGCAGCACCTTGGATCCCAGGAGCCACCACCAGCACCTTGCAGAGCCCAGCACATTCCCCTCCTCAGGGCTGTGATCACGGCACAGTCTGAGGGGGTTGCTCGTGCTCAGCTCCATTCTGGGCTCACTCAGCTGCATCTCTCCCGAACTACCTGCTCAGACTTTCCCCCTCCTCCTCCATTCATTCTGTTCCAGACCAATTACTGGGAGTTTGCACCCAAAGGCAGCCAGCCAGGCGTTTATGCTGCAGCTGCCTGATCTGCATGTGCTCATGCTAATGGTGTGGAAACGATTCATGGGCGGCTTTGTGCTGAGTTTCCTGTGCCCTGAATTGAGGAAAAAGGAGAGACCAGATCCTCTGGATTTGAAATAATTCCGGAGGGGAACTTTCTTTTCACTGCTTACCTGGTTTTCAAAAGTCATCCCTGATGATAGCAATGCCGTTAGCAAGATGATCTGAGCTTTACACAGAATGTCTTTAAGGCAAATAACATATTTATTCCTAAGGGGAAGTCTTATTTATTTCTAAGAGGAATAGGAGAAACATTTTATTTGCAGTTACAAACAGAGTATTGGGAAATTCAGTGGAGATAAGATGCATTGCCAGGAAAGTCGAGCAAAAATCCTCCTTCCGCAGAGGTTTTATGGCACCTCTAAATCACTCAGAGATGGACAGGATAAGACACCCTGCCCATAAAACAGCAAAACTTGTGGTTCCTTCCCAAAACCCGGCGGGCAATTCCTCCTACCTCCTCTTCCCTTGTTAGGAACATGGGTGCAGCCCTGCCTGCTGCGTGCCAGGACTGGCAGCACCTCGAGGAGCACAGCCCCGGGTGACAGCCTGGCACTGATGGCTCCAGCATCACACTGGAGCCATCCCACTCTGGCAAGGAGCACCAGGCTCCATAAGGGTTTGTTCATGCCTTTTTTGTGTGTTTAAATCCCTTCTAGAATAACCTGTCACTCCTGCAGCCCGTCAAAGGTAGGTTACCCCATATCCCCACCGGAGGGGATTATGTTCCCAGCAGGGGTTCAGGTCTTTTGCCATAATATGATTTAATGTGACAAGTGTAATTAGATGTGGCATGTCTTTGCAACAATTCGCTACCTTGGAAAATCACAAACAAGCTTAAAATGCAGCAGGGTGCAGAGACTGGCACCACTGTCTGTGTCGCAGCTGGAAAAAATAAGCACCAAGTTAAGGACTTTTTAGAGCTTCCTTTGGGAGACAGCAAAGTCCTGAACACGATACTATAAATTAATTATTTAGATTCCAGCCCTGCAATGGGAGCCATCTGGCCAGATGCCTTTACCCTTACCAGAGCCCCCTCAGAGTTAACAGCACTCCATCCTGAAGGATTGAGCTATCCACGTGCATCTTAATGGACTGAGGCTTCTCCCTGCCCTGGAACCAGCAGAAATAGAACAAAAATGACTCTTAGCACTTGGTTTCCCCAGTCATTTGGTTTCCTCTGGAATTAAGGCAGGTCATTCAATCTTTGTGCCTTAGTAAACACACACATTTCTTCATAGAGACCTGGAGTTTGGCTGCTCCAGTCTGAGCTGGCACTGCCACTTGTCCTTCCCAGTCCCAAATCCTGGTTTGTGCCCGGCTGGGGCTCTGCCCCTGGGACAGGGAGCTGCTGTTGGAAGGCTCAGACAATTCCCATTTCCCCCGTGTTTCCAGCTCAGTTGCAGGAGTTCAGCATGTTTGCCTCTGCCACAGTCTTACATTAAAGTGGATTTAAAGTCAGTTCTGTTTTCTCAGAGTTCGTAGCCTTCAGGTTGCAGCATTGCCAGTGTCCCCCCACATAACACAGGGGTGGACAGGGCAGGGAAAGAAAATCCTGGTCTGGCAGAAGCGCTGAAGGAGGCAGGTAGAGGCTTTTTCCTGGAAAAACCTCAGCGTTGGCAGGAGTGGAGCACATAGAGCAGCACGACCCCGAGGAGCCCTGCCTGCCCTGCCCAGGGAAGAGACAAGAGGGAAAGAGTTAAAAGCTGTCTCCAGGCAGGAGAACAAAAACGCTGTTGCACTCATCTCGCTCGCTGTGCTCATCTAATTACGTTATTTAACAGGATACCCTCTCATTGATTTTAATTACTCACATAATTTGGGAAGTAATTCACAGTACATCCCTGCAGGGTGCACGAGTCTGAGTCGGGAACAATGTGCTCGAGTCTTCCCGGCTACATGAAAGGAGGAGATGGGGAGGATGAGCCCAGCACGGGCCGTGGGGTTCTGTCCCTTGGGGGAGGTTTCTCCACCTGCACTGGAGACGTCAGGAAACCGGGATCACGCTCCAATAAAATATTGTCACACATGGCTATGGCCACAGATCTGTTTCTGGCCATCCAGCCCTGCCCAGCTCCCTGGCCAGGTGGGATTTCCAGGATTTCTCCTTTGCCCGTGGGATTTCCAGGATTCCTCGTGGCCCTGGCTCCCAGCTGCTGCCCACGTGGGGCGGCTGACGGGCTTCAAGAAGGTCCTTGTCTCCTGCCATCCCCTTCCCTCTGTGCAGAGCAGCTGCGGATTAATTGGCCCTTTGATATCAGGGGGCTCCTGCCAGGGACGATTCGCTCCTGTCACACTGATGGGGGGGACACTCATCCCTTCCAGTGTCCCCGGACCCCCCTTGCTGCCCCTCCAAACACTCCCAGAGCAACAAACTACTCCTGATCCCCCCAGACTGTTAATCAAACAGTCCCCATCGCTGGTGACTATTAAAAATGCTTTTAACCACAGTCCTGCAATTTTAACTACTTTTTAAAATCCGGTTGCACAGAGTTTAGCAAAATTGGGTTGGGCACCCCCAGCACACACTTGTTTGGTTTCTTCACTGTCTTTTGATAGTTCCCCACTTAATTAGGATGCAAACAATCCCAGAGGAATGTTTAATTAATATTATAAAGCAACAATGGGATGATTAAGCAAGTCTGGGCAGCTGCTATTTATACACAGGACATGTGGCACTTGTTGGGGGCGAGTGTGTCAAGGAAAAATCATTCCACGGACCTCTCTGTGCAATTTTATTGCTTGTTTTAATTGTCTGGTTCAGGCCTTTTCTCCTCTTTGTGTTCGCTCAGGCAGAGCGAGAGAACCAGAGATTTAACTCAGTCTCTTGTTCAGTTTAATTACAGAGTGAAAGCTTTGAGCCTTCCTGCCACCCCTTCTCCTCTGGCCCAGCCACGAGGGCTCCAGAAACAACCCAGCGGAAGCTTCGGGCAATGAAAGCCCTAAAACTGGGCCAGGAATAGCATCTGGGAGGTCCCTGGGAGCAGAAAAACATCCCAAAGGATAGAGACAGGCTGGCAGGCGGGAAGAGCTGGAGGGGCTTTGCCAGGAGCAGCAGCAGGGGATGGGTGGGATGAGGCCATCATGGCCAGGGGGGTGAGAGGCAGCAGTGGGACCTCCTCCCACCCCTTGGAATCCAGGGAATCACAGAATGGTTTGGGTTGAAAAGGACCTTCAAGATCATCTCATTCCAACCCTCTGCCATGGGATGGGACAGGGACACCTTCCACGAGGATCAAATGTGCTCCTCAAGTGGCTTAGAGATGCTCTGGTTGCCCAGTGACTTCATGGTGTTGGGTTTTAGGGCATTTCTCATTTGGAAAATATTTCTCCGTTGCTTGTCAGAAGCCTGTGCACAACCTGAAGTGATTGTATTTGCCTTGAGTTGAACTCTTTCGGCAGCAGCTAAAAATAAACACTCAGTTTCTTCTCCTCCCCATAGAGCTGGCCCTGCTGAGAGCAGCAACCAACCTGATAAAAAATTAAAGGAAGTGGGAAATCCAACAGAAGGGAAGTGAGATGGCACCAGCACGGCCCCGAGTCTGTCAGGAACGTTCAGCTCACAGCAGACACCAGCAACTAAATTCACATGTTCCAGGGGAAGACACACATCTTCCAAGGAAAGGAACATGGCTGGGCTCCATCCCGGATGGATGTTGTCCCTCCATCACCCGTCCTGGCCCTGGCACCCCAAACCTTGGCACAGATGAGGAAGAAGAGGCAGAATTCCGACTCCAGTATCTGCATGAGAGCAGCAGGAGCTCAGCCCTGTGGCCGAGCACCCAGAGGTGCAGGACACCAGCACAGCCCCCAGGGGATTCCCTCCCTGGCTTTCCCCCCCCCAAAATCTACATCTAGCAACTCAAGCAGCTCAGTCCCAACACGGGCAGGCAACAGCGGAGACGCCAAGGAGCCTTTCCTTCCCTCCCAAGGGCAGCTTTCGCTCTGACTCATCCTTACGTGTCTCATTCACCACCTCACACTTATTCAATTATTACTTCAGTCCTGGCCCCACTCTGGGAAGCTTATCTCACACCAAATCCTTCTCAATCAAACCCTAAACACTGATTGTTTCAGAAGGAAAGGGCCAAAAGCTGCCTGTTGGCTGCTGATCAGGCTCTGCATCATGTATTGAATAGATGGGAACACCCTGAGCTCAGCAGGGCAGCAAATCCGGGCCCTGTTCCTACAGAAAGTGGTGGGAAATGTGCACCCAGCTGTGACACAGTTATAAAGCCATTTTTAACACACCAAAATAAGCAGCCTGGCTCAGGCACAGACAGCTTGAGCAGCAGAGAGTACCAATGAGGAGAGAAGTTTCCTCACTTCCTCCTTTAGCTGGAGTCCATCTGGGGACTCTCAAAGTGTGTCTGAAATCTTGGGAAGGGGGCAGAAGAGCTCCCAGAGTTCACTGGCAAGGAGAAAATCCTCTAAACAACCCCTAACAAACAGGACATTGAGAGTTTCTTGGAGAAAACTGCTTTTGGGGTAGTTTTTGGCTGAGGGCACTGAGTTAACCCTGTAAGTCCCAAATTATATCAAGACTGTACTTTCACTGTGGTTCCTTTTAAACCTGAGGTTCCTGTTTCTGTGCATTTATCCTCCCTGTGCCTCAGGGGCATTCAGGGATTCTCATGTCAGAAGCAAATCAATATATTCAGCTGAGAAAACTTCCCTCCAAGGCCAGTGCAAGGTGTGTTATCATTGGCTCAAACAGAGCCTGGGAGACACTGACAGGACAAATAAATGTCTCCCTGTGCTAAAGTCCTGCAGAAAATGCATGTTTTCCTTATTTCTATCGAAAGTCATGTATATTTCCAAAGGGCTTTCAGAAAACAAGAGGCTTCTGTTTGCCATTCGTGTTTCTTGCCAGATTTCTGGTGCTCCTGCATTAGACAATATCGAAAGCTGACCAAGGTGGACATTACAGGAGAGAAACCAGGTAGGGAAGGGTTGGCAGAATCAGAGAGGTTGGAAAAGAGCTCCAAGACCATCAAGTCCAACCATGCCACTCCCCCAGCACTGCCAGATCCACCACTAAACCATGTCCCCAAGTGCCACATCCAGACGGGTTGTGAGCATCCCACAGCTGTGTTACAGAAAGATGCTCCAGTTCATTTTGTCTTTGCTGTAACACCGGTGGTGTTGCAGGTTGAGCTGCTGGTTCGTCCACATCCAGCCCCTGCCCTTTGCTCTGCTGTGCCTTTCCTTGTTCCTGCAGATTAACTGTGACTGGAGCCTGAGCTGGCCGGTATCGGGTCTCCCTCATTTCAAACATCATTTATCATAAAGGATTATCCCACAGGGGCTCCCGTGCAGTCATATTTAATAACATAAACGGCTTCAAATCAAACGAGTTCTCCCGTGAATTTAAGCCAAACTGACACAGCAGCTTGACACTGCTCATTTCCAAAGCTAAATGAAAAATGGAAGTAGGATGCTGGATGTCTGCGGCCTCAGAATGTTATACCCACATTTTAACCGTGGGGAGGGTGAGTCAAGGTGTGACAGAGCTGAAGTCAGTTTATCCAATGATTTGTTACAACCTGGGTAGGAAAGGGCAGCAGAGCTCCAACACTGCTTCCTTTCACTCAGCTCCACCATCCCTCCCTCGAAATGGGTTGCAAGAATCTTGATTTATATGTAAAATACCTGCAGGGAAAAAAGGCAGGGTTATGGTAAACTTCCATGTTGCAGAGGAGCTTGGCTCGTGGTGGCTGCTGCTCTCCATGGGGCTGTTCCAAAGGAGACCCAGGGGGTTCTCAGGTTTCTTGGCTGAAAAGCAGCACTCCATGGAAATTAATCCTGGGAGCCTCCGGCAGCATCCTTTGAGCAAAGGTGGTCCCGTGCAGCACACAGGGGTCGTCACCCACTGTGGGGTGAGAGGCTGCCCAGCGCTGCCTCTCCCAGTTCCATAAAGCTCCAGTGTGCTCAGCCCACAGAATCACTCCCAGCCCCGTGAATTTGTCCTTTGTTGCTCGATTTTGGGCCGTGGCAGCGAGGAGCAGCTGTCACCACACACGCCCTGCGCTGCCATCCAGCCCGTGTGGGCACGGAGAGCTCCAACATCCTCCCTGGAACGTCCTGCCTTGGGCAGCACAACGGGCTCCTTGTGCACCCCCGGGCCGGAGTGACGTGCCAGAAAGGGGGAGGCTGGCTCTTGGAACACTGGTGCCACCCAAGGAAAATGCCGTGGATGTTTGAACTCGGGCATCTGCCGAGGCCAGCGCTGGGGGAATGTGCCTGTCTGAGCAATCCCTGTGTTCCCAAAGTCCAGGGAGCAATCGGGGTCAAGAGCTGGCAGGGACAAGCCAGGACGGGCACCTCCAGCTCCACCAGGGACTTGTCCAAAATCTCTGACAAATGATTTCGTCTTCCTCTGGTGCTGCTCCCTCTGAAGTGCGTCCTGCTGGAGATGAGGGACAAAGGGAACAGGGTGTCACTCACTGCTCTGGCCTGAGGAGTACATGAGGAATGAGCTGAATGCACTTGTGTGCAACTTCCCTGCAACGCGAGGGAGAAAAACCTTGTCTCAGTCCCAGGATGACACAAACATTTCCCAGCTCTGGGATTAGGGAGTAACTGAGCTAAAGAGCCCGGCCTCAGCCAGGAACAGCTTTGTGCCAGGGCTGCTGTGAGTTTGCAGCAGGGCTGATTAGGCCTGGCTTGGGGCTACTGAGCTCAGAGCTCCCAACTCCAGGGGCACTCACTGGCCAAAGCTGCCCTTCCCAGCTCTGACCACTGGAAGGAGATTCCTGGATGTCCAGGAGCAGGAACCCCTCCGAGGCACAGGCAGGAGCACTCCCTGCCCCTCCAGGAAGGGAAACTGGTTTTCCAGGTGAGTGGTGGGCGGAACCATCACAGGACACCAGTACAAAAACCTGTACCTTGGCTGCTGGAGGCCTTTACTGGAAACAATCCAGGTTGAAAATCCAGGAAAGCCCACAGGCACCGAGAGCTGGTTTTACTGCTGGGCACGTTCTTTTTTGTGCCACAGCTTCCTGAGGCTGCTGGGGATGTTCCAGAGCCGCTCCTCTCCCTCCTCCTGCAGGGGGTTTGTCTCCGAATTTAGGGATTTTCTTTCCAGGAGGAAAGACAACGCTGTGGCTGAAAGCCAGAGCACTGACCAGCTGCTGCAGGGAAACCAGTGCCAGATCCCAGCCCCAGCCAGGAGGATGGACAGCACGTGCCAGCAATTCACCAAATGGCACCTGGGCCTCCAGAAAATCCAATTTCATTTGCCTGGTAAAATAAATAAAACATTCATTAGTTTGGGGGATTTTGCAAAGGTTAACGCTGAATTTAACATGAGTTAACTTTCTCCTGTGGCTGCTGGATGTGAGACCTCCCACTGGATTTGAACAACGTAGGAAGGTGTCACTGCCCATGGCAGGGAGTGGAACTGGATGAGCTTTAAGGTCCCTTCCAACCAAAACCATTCCATAATTCTGTGAAACCACACGAGCCCCAGCAGCTCCCCACTCTCTGGAGATGAAACACTTCCTTCTTCTGCTTTTGCTTGTGCATTTGGGTCAAACCCCAAACATGAAACTCCATCTCCCCAGCCAGGCAGGACATGTGGGACTGGGCTGTTCCCATCTGATCCAACCCACCCTGGATGGGAAAATATGATTTAAGACATCCTTTAGAGAACACAAAAAATAGATAAATACAGGCTGAGAAGTTAAAGAATGACGTGTTTGTACAGAGGGCAGGGAATCACTTTGGTGGAATTTGTGCACACTCCAACATCACAAAGAGGAGCTGGATGGCTCTGGGGGCTGTGGGGCTCCAGCGAAATTTTAAATGTGCTCCTTTGCTTGCAGCAAAATGTAGCTTTGCTTGGCTGATGCTGCTCAAAGGCAGCAGCGTGTGACTCCTGGGAGGTTTTTTCTTTTACCCTTTCTTTAGGACATTCTTCAGTGAAGTCATTCTTAACCCAGTGAAACATTAACCACCATGTGCTTTAGGACATTTCTGTTTGACACGAAACTACGCAGCGGCTCAAGTGTGTCCGAGGGCGGAATTCAGGCTATTGTGCTAAAATCCATTAGACAAGATTGGGTTTTTTATCCAGTGAAAGAATTCAGGCATTGTGGGAGGCAGAGGGGAGCACGCCAGGGGTCCCGGGGCAGGGAGGGTGGTGGGAACCGGGGCTTCTCCCTGCAAATAACCTGAATTTTGGTGTAACGTCCCTCGGAGCCTCCACCAGCCCCTCCTGAGCTTCTCCGACACCACCATCTAGTGGCAAAGCCCAAAGGCTCGGGAAGCGTTCCCACCCTGCTTTCACCATCCCTCCCACCCAATTCACTGCCCCGGGAGCCCCCAGGGCCATTCCTGCCTCCCCTGGGAAGTCACCACCGACTGCAAAGCTCTGCAGGTCTCACAGGTGATGGAGCGGCCGCTCACGCTGGGGCTCAGTGTCCTGGGAGCTGCTCCAGGAAGATGCTGTGACAGGTAAAAACCACCACGGAGGAGGCTGGACTTGCCTTCACCAGCCCCACCAATTCCTCTGTGGGAAGATCCAAACTGGGACACACAGGGTTGAGATGTGAAGGTTGAGCATCCCCGCTCCGCCAGCGGCAGAGAACGCAGCTGCTTCTGCCACAGAAAACACACTGGAAATTTTATGAAATGAAGTTTCTCATTTTTGAAGTGAGGTTTCACATTTCTAAAACGAGACTTCATGTTTAAGAACTGAGATTTCACATTTACAAAACGAGGTTTCGCATTTATGATTTTCATGCACTGCCCTGCATCTAAAAACGTTAAGGTTAAGGTTCTGGTTTTACAGAAGAGGCATCTAGCAAGCAGTATGTCCATTAAAATTACTTTATTACTAAAATATTTTTACATTTAGTAAAGATAACCAACCTGCAAACACCATGCTTCTGCTCCTCCTGAAAAAGGAAGGGCAGAGGAGGCTGAAGACAACCAGCTAAAGTAACTACATTTGTCCTAGTAGCTTGTAAGTAAGCAGATGTTTTCACATTATCCAGATGTTTTC
Source organism: Pitta sordida (assembly GCA_013390025.1). Lineage (NCBI taxonomy): Eukaryota > Metazoa > Chordata > Aves > Passeriformes > Pittidae > Pitta > Pitta sordida. Next base: position 200,855 of record WEKX01000898.1, read on the forward strand.
ATCCAGTCTTGTTTGGGCTGCGCTGAGAAACTGGGATCTCTGTAGGATTCAACAGCTGCATTGGGAGCACAGTTGTAGAAAAACCTATTTATAGAAATTTCTCCCCCCTGGTTTCCAAGAAAACTCTACAGCGGGTCCAGGAACAACTGTGACACTTGGATTTCCCATTCAAACCACCGGGACAAGGCCTGTCCTGAGTTCTCTCCACTGTGAAGATACATTTCTCTTCTCACTTACGCAGAAGTGAAGAAGGAGCGAGTCCTCCAGCACGGGGGGGAATTCCAGCAGCATCACCCCAGAGGTGGGATTTGGGACCCACAGGTGGTTCTTTGCACACAGGCAGGAGGATGGAGCACCCAGGGCTCTCTTCACACCCTGCTCTTTGAAACTTGATGAAACCAACAGGTATTTAAAAAAAGAAATAAAAAAAAAATGGAAGAAACAAGCTCAAAATGAAACCAAAAACCTCTTTCAGGTGATCAGGGACCGTCAGCCAAAGCAGGGGCTCCGTCCCCAAACAACGGGGGAAACCCAAGATCATCCAAGTCAGACCCTGGTACAGCCTGAAACCAAAGTTGTACAAACCAAAGGAATTGTACAGAGGAGAATATTTTCAGCAGAATACAATCGTTCAACAGCCAAAAGAACATACAACAGTAATTCAGAGTCGCCTGCTGCACCTTTTGCGTGGCACGTGGAACATCCACCACGGATGAAATCCAACATGAGGACAAGGTGGGATCTGTCAGGATGGGAGAGGGAATCACAAAACATGGATAAAACCCAAAGACTGGAAAGCGTAACAAAAACACAGAAACAAAAATGAAAATGTACTAAAATTTAATCATTCATAAAAGCTGTAATTTAATCTGTGACAGGAAAACACAAGAAGCAATATTAGAGTTGGTTTAGTATATTATATATTTTTGCTTTTAAAGCCATAGAAATCAGTTATCCCAGGTTGGTTTTTTTTCCTAAAAAAGACCCATTTTTCCAAAGCATTATGCACAAACATTTTTAATTAGAATAGAATGGCAGAATGAAAATAATGATATTCCATAACTTTTAAATACAAAATGAAGTCAATGACTCAAAAAGTTATTTGTCGTGGTGAGTTCAAAGGGGAATTTCAAATAATATATATCTATAGTTATAGATATAAAATATAACAGTGGAACACTTTTAGTGCTTGATGGGGAGAAATGATGATAAAATGGTCAATATGAAATTTTAATTATAGTAGCAATCTCTAACATTTGAAATGCATCCATGCTCCTTGGGATAATCATACACTAGAGTCAATTATATTTATTTTCACATCTGTTAATTGCTATTGCAAAGGAGGAGGAATATTGGCTTAAATTTCCAAGAGATATACACAGAGCAATTGCTTTTTTTTCCAGGGACTGTGTGCAAACCATTTTTAAGATCTAAATTCTTCTCGTAGCATATAAAAAACAGGAGAAGTTTCTTCCGATATGTTTTTCATTTCCATAAGGTTCTGACGTTGGGAATGCTGGCACTTTCCATTGAGGCAACAGTTCTTCATTCCTGCAATCTGGAGGAAGTAAAACAAATTAAAAAATAAGATGGTGGAGGGGTATTTTTTATTTTACTGATCAGATGAATCATCTCAAAGGCTTGAGAGCTTCCCCAGCCAACAGCCTGTGCCCAAACAAACCATTTCAGCAGAACAAGTTATTTTTCCCAGAACTGGGGCTTGCTCCTGGGTACAGCCACCAAAGAGACTTTGGGAACTGTTACTCTGAGATGTTCTTGTTTTATCAGGGCCACAAAGGCAGCGACAGACAACGGTCACCCCATGTGTCCCTGAGATACCCACAGTGCCCCAACCACCCACCCCACGGGACAGAGACTCTGAGAGGAGCTGGAATTCACCAATTTAGGGAGGAGGGATTTGATCATTCAGAGACCTCCCGAGTCCTAATCCTGCTGGAACCAACAGGCAGGGAACTGGGAAGAGATTTAGGAAGAGTGAGGGAGACACTGTGGAATTCTGACCCTTATGAAAAGGAGGGAGAGGGACTTTTCATACAGGCAGACAGCGACAGGACAAGGGGGAATGGTTCTAAACTGCCAGAGGGAAGGGTTAGATGGGATATTGGGAAGAAATTGTTCCCTGTGAGGGTGGGGAGGCCCTGGCACAGGGTGCCCAGAGAAGCTGTGGCTGCCCCATCCCTGGAAGTGTCCAAGGCCAGGTTGGAGCAGCCTGGGACAGTGGCAGGTGTCCCTGCCCATGGCAGGGGTTGGAATGGGATGAGCTTTGAGGTCCCTTCCAACCAAAACCATCCTGGGATTCTGGGATTCTAACTGACTGAATGCAGAACTCCTGTAGCAGCCCTGAAATCCTTCTAAGAACACAAACTTGTCCGAGATGCTGTAGGACAAGGGCAGCTGAGCTCTCTGCCTGCTCACTGTGCCTCTTGAGTAACTACAGGACAGACCACAGAGGTTCTGGTGGCCACAGAAACCTTCACAAGGTGACAGCCTGTGCGGCCCACAGTGACAAAGCCACACAGCAGAGATGGGTCATTACCCAGAGCCCTTTAGTCCCTCCAAAGGGGAATATTTCTGTCCCAAACCCAGAGCTACACAACTGCTGTTTCCTTTCAGGAGTGCGACAGAACAGCTGTAGCACACGGAGTTCCCTGCCAAGATACACAGGAAGATTATTTATAGCTGTGTCCAACCTTGGGGTGGTTTTTTGGTTGGGTTTGTTTATTTTTGTTGTATTTTTTTTAGTTTGGTTGGGGTTTTTTTGGTGGGCAGTCTCTTATTTCTGTGCCATTGAAACCCATGTCCCACCCAAAGCACTTTGTAATTGTCCCCAAAGTACCCAGGACTGGGACAGCAGCAGCAGTAACAAGTTACACAGATGCCACCAAATGCCACCAGAGGACAGAAAGGAAGCAAAACTGAGTCATGGGGGGTCAGAGATCAGTGTCACAAGCCAGAGGGAGAACCTGGGGAGTCAAAAGGAAGTTCTTGCTCTCTCACCTTCATCAAAGCAAGGAAAAGGAGAAAGGGAGAGAAGTTGGTATTTCTCCACCAGGTCAGTAAAAATCCCTTTTTAATTTCCTATCTGGGAGGTGACAGAAGGAAAAGGAGCAGCTGGAAGAGCAAGTCCTCTCAGGAGCAGCTCACAATCTGAGCAGCTGAGCCACAGGTAGAATTCGGACACCTCTTACCTGGCTCAGAGCTGCTGCATGATGGGAGTCTAAAGCAGCAGACATGCTTTCTTTTTAGGCTTCTTCTTTTCCACTGGTGTTTTTCTATTTATCTGTCTGACCAGGTCATAAAAGATCTGCAAATGAAAAGCACAAGGTGAAAAATACAAGTGGCCAAACACTCATTGCCAATGCTGAGGTAGGTTGGGGAGCTGACACACTGTCCTGGTGGCTGCAGTTGTGTAAATTCTATTAAAGTGCTTGAATTTATTAAAACACGTTTCTCAAGCAGTTGCTTATGGAACAAGAGAGACAGAGTGCAGAACATAAGGGAGCTGTAAACTCAGTTTATCATGACCAAAGGCTTCAGAAAAGCACAGCAATGAAACGCCAACCATTTCCCTGCTTTGGAAAAGTGGGAGAAAACAAAAGGGTTTTTAAGACATGATCCATAAACATCACCTCCTCACTGGTACCCCTCGGCTGGGGGTGTCTGCACAGCACTGCTCCACCAGCAGCACAGTATTCCCACCGCAGGGAAAGCAAAGCCAGCCCTTTTCCTTGGCTTTCTCCCTCAAAACATCTGCCCTGAACTCCGACATTTCCAGAAGGGGACGATTACAGGGCCCTCTTTCAGCTGCAGAGACGAGTTCCTTGTGAAGGCTCTTGCTGTGAGTTGTTTTCCCAGCAATACTCAACCCATTTATAGCAAAACGAGCTTTGCAAAAATGCTCCGAGCTGGGTCACAGCATTGAAGAGAAACACATATTTCAACCTTCAGAAGGCTCCACCCTTGTCCTTGTTTACTTTTTTCCCTTCCTGGAGTGGCTGACAGCTCACAAATTCTTGTTGATTCCAAGGAAATTTAGAGGACAAGAAACAGGTTATAGCACGATGTATGAACTGGAAATTTAAGATTTTCCTTTGTAATAAATAAGATTATTTAAGTGCTAGTACTGGCTGTGAGTACAGGAGTCTGCAACAAGGTTTCAGGAATGCCACCATCCCTAAAAAAGTCACTGTGGTGCAAAAGGAGCTCAGAGGTCACCAGAAGGACACTTGATCCAGACTCGCTCTGGATTAAAAGCTCATTATCTGGATGAAATGTTTGATTCACACTCAGCAAATGCACATAGAAATGTGGCACTCTTCACCCAGGTTTTAACAAAGCCAGAAAGTCCAAAAAGTAGCAAGAAAGATAAAATGAAATCTAAAATAATGCAAACAGTCCCCCAGCAGGACAAACCACCAGAGCAGCCAGTTGCTTCACTCACGTTGTTTTTCCTCTTTGCTTTCCTCAACTTTTATACTTTTCACAACCAGACAATATAAGTTGGCAGGAAACCAGAAAATAAACATCACAATGAAACCAGAAACTAATCTGCCAGATAATAATTTTTTCTCTATGATCTGATCTCACTGGAGGCTGCAGGGAAACAGGAAGACCCAGGATCCAAACATTAGGGATGGGGAGGTACAAACTTGGGACAGCTCAGGGCTCTGCCCACTGGAGAATCCCCTTTTCTCCCCAGGGCTGAGGCACCTCTGGCTAATAAGAGTCTTATACCACAAACTGCAGAAATACAAATAACCCAGGACCTGTTGCACTCCGTGGTGATGTTTGATGATGGAGCCGCTCGTTCCTTCATTAACAGTCGCAGTTCTACCACAGCTCAGCCACACTCACAGGAACCAATCCCTCCTGGCAGCAGTGAGCTCAGCTCTATTTCCTGGGTTGGATCAGTGCTCTCCAGCCAGGCTAATCCCAACCGCAGAAGCTGCAATTGATGCAGCCTGGAGCTGCCTTCCCTTTGAACCAGCTCGCTGCAGAGCACGGCCCTGCGGCTGCCAAATCAACCCTGGGCCCAGGCCAAGATCCTGCTGCTCCTGCTTATCTCCCAGCCTCCTAAACGGTCCCAGTTATCTGCTGGCACCAAACCAGCTTCACTCCATGGGGTCACCTTAGCTTTTGTGCCTGGAAACCTGGCCTCTGTCACAGGCAGATAATTCACAGCGCAGAATGAAAACTTGGTGCCTGACGTGGAGCAGAGCTCCCTCAGCACAACCCCACGGCCCCAGGCACCAGGAAAAGGCCCCACAGGGCAAAAGCTAAACTCATTTAGACTTGGGGAACTGCTTAGATCTGTGTTTGGGCACAGTCTCAGCAAGATGGTGGCTTACAGAGAAGGGCTGAGATGGATCTGCTTGAGCAGCCAGACATAGCAGGAACGTGAAATGCAAATACTTCAAAAACAGCCAACACTACACAACAGCCCAAGTAATACAATGGGGCATAACCCACGTTCGGAATAGCAACACTTATCTTGACAAAATACACTTTCCAGATAAAGTTTATCTGAGCTAAGAGTCACCCAGCTGCTCTGGGCTTGCTCAGGACCCTCTGCTATTCACGGCCTCTGACACAGGCTGTAAAAAACCACTCACCTGGGAAGGCACCCACCCCTTATAGAGAAAAACAAACAGAAAGTAGCTAAACACACTGCACAGCAAACCTTCCTCAGGCTGAGAATTCAGCATCACCCTGAACATTCCCAGGCTGGTTTAATGTCACATTCATGCTGAAGTCAGAAAGGCAAGGGAGCAGCTGACAGTTACCTCGTTTACGTTGATTTTAGACTTTGCAGACGATTCTAGAAAGGCACAGTTACACCACTGTCTTGCTAAGTTCTGCCCCTGCTCTTTGCCCACGACTCGCTCTTCCTCCAGGTCACATTTGTTGCCAACCAGAATCATGGGAACCTGCAGAGGAACGAGGAAGGAGAGATGGATCAGCAAGTTCATGTACAACGTGAGCTGCACAACTGGTTCACAGACTGAAGAGGGGGGAAAATACAGCGTGAAAAACACAGTGAGAAGTGTGAAAAACACTAAAAATCAGGAGTTCAGCAGAGCTGACAGACCAGGCTGGGGCTGAGGTGCCTGCTGGGAAAAGGTTGAACAAAGTCCACACCACAGACACCCTGGGGCACTAAATGAAACACCCCCAAAACAACAATATTTCAGCAATATTTCAATTTTGAGTCAGGAAGGTTTTAATTTCAAGCCTCTACATCCAACACCATTCTAGTCCACAGTTTAATTTACTCCTGAAATGCATCTCAGGACTTTCCTGTGGCAGCAGGATGAACTGCTGCCAACAGCCCAGCTCTGTCTGTACAACACACACAGCACGTGTTGGCAACAGAGATTCTGTGGTTCGGCCCCTTTGACCTTCTTGTCAAGTCACACAATAATTAATGGAAACACCTTTAAAAAACACTGCCTTGGACACCGAATAAAAAGGAATAGTCCTGTGCAGCCAAGCATTCCCACAGCCCTGAGTACAAGCCCACCTGCCTCCCCCATCCCAACACAACCTCATCCGACTGATATTCTGCACACAAAGAGAAAATGCTCAATATTTACTAGCTTAGAATAATTTAAATGTCCAGCCAGTGACCACCCAGCAGCTCAGCTCCTGAGAGCACATCTCTTCCCCAAAATAATCTCATGGAATATCAAAACTAACACTTGATCTAAGTTCAAAAGACTCATCCTACACTCGTGATGCAAATACAGGCAAATCATTTGTTCAAGGCAGTGATGAAATGGCATCTGCCCCTCTCCTTAAGCCACTGGCTTTCTCAAGTGTCTGGGTGAGTCACCTTCTCGTTCCTTTATGAGGAAAAAAGTGCCTTGGGGAAACCATATTCCTTGTGACACATCCTATAGGACAAAAAAGGAATTTAATGCTGCAGCAAAGGAACCCTGGCTGTAATAAATGCTTATTAACAGCGTGTTTGCACCAGGCAGCAGAGAAAGGAATAACAGAATCATAAAATATCCTGAGTTGGAAGGGACCCACAAGGATCATCAAGTCCAATTCCTGGCCTTGCACAGGACACTTCAAAATCCCAACATGTCCCTGAGAGCTCTGGCAGCCCTGGGGAAAAAACAAACCCCAAACCACCCCAAAATCCCTCTATACCAACCAAACCAACGTGTCCTCAGGTGCCATTTCTACACCTACAAGTGTTGTCCCTGGGGGGAGTCCTGAGGAACCCCCAGCTCTGCCACTTTGGAGGCAGCTACCCAGACTTTGTGCACCCCACAACCCTGGGTTTACATCATGTTGAAGTTGTTTTGATACACCCTGCACCTCTCAGATCTCAGGGGATGATACAGCCCCAGCTGGGGGGGGGGTTTGGAGGCGAGACCACAGCAGGACGTGCCCTCAGCAACAACAGCATCCTGTTTCCCTCCCGCTGGGGAGGAGGAGAAAAAAGCCCCAAAGAACTGCTGATAAGGGTGTGCACTCACTCCATTTCCTCCAACATTTCATTCTTTGAACAGAAAATGAGTATTTTCCAGCTGGAAAATAAATCATTATCCGCTTCCTTTGGTAATTTACAACACACTGCGTGTTTTTAATCTACTTCAATGTTAATATTTGTAGTCTCTTCCTGACACAACTACACTCAAGATTAAATTTCACTTAGAAGTTACAGCCATACCCATTAGAAAATGATCATATTTTTATTTCTGAGGGGTAAGTCTTACTCATTACATCAGGAACCTGGAGTCACAGCACAGACGAAGCAAATTCAAGAAAAGCTCATTTCAAATCAGAGATCTACAGGATATTCACAACTGTACCAGCTTAATCCCATTCTTTAAAGTTTTCTAGATAGTTAAATTTTGTGTTAAATTTAAATAATGTGTTTTGAACACATTCAGCAAAAAAAAAGTATGTGAAAACGTGAAATAATAGGGCAAAAAGTGATGGGTGAGTAGCACAGGTCTTGAAGACATGAAACTCTGTGTAAGGTTATTTCAAAATTGTTTGATGAACAACTACTTCTGGATCATTCACTATTTAATGTAGAAAACTGGAATTTAAACTTTGCCAGACATATAAAATGTCATGGTTTATGTGTTGGGACTTTAAAAGACACACTCTGCAACTACCTACAGGAATGAGCACATTTCCCTCACTCAGCAAAACGCAGCTTAAACATTCAAAAGGTTCTCAAGATTGGATTCATCAAGTAACATACAGAAAATAGATAAATGCATTTTAATAATCAAATCGAGTCATTGAAGTAAAAAATGAAAGTCAGTGGCCACTGTGGGATGAACCTGCCCAGCTTACGGTGCAAATTCCCTCCAGCCAGAGGCCACCCCAGGGCTCCTGTCATCAGGGATTTATTCACCATAATCCCCACCTAAATGAAAAGCAGTTTGGCATAAATAGAAGTGCAGCTTGTTACACCAAGGAGGGAAGCAAAGCCCTTTTTGGAAGGTAATCAGGATCCTGGACGATGAGGATCCAAGGGAAGGGAGTTGCTGAGCTCATCCCACCCCAGCTCTGCTCCAGGGCACCACGGAATTCCCAGGTGACCTTTGGGAAATGTCACAGCTTTGAACTTCAGTTTCCCCTCCGTATATTTGGGAAAAGCAACGTTACTCTCCACTGCAAGACAGCTGCAGATGTACCGACACCATCAGCATTGCCGAGTTCCACTGTTATTGTTCCTTAATTTGAGGACAATAAAGTCCAGCTAAAGTACAGAGAAATAAAATGCAGATACTGGAAAGGACTTAAATGGAGGAAAAAAGAAGCAATGTTGTTTTCAATCAACCCCCACCATTTCCACAGACTGTCAGACCTCCAGGACATGACAATACCTGGTTTTGTCATGGCCCTTAGCAGGTGTTGGGCCTCAAACAACACTGAAAATAACAATGCTAAGGGAACTTATTCAACAAACCAAGAATACTCTTTGAAGGAAACTCTGCTCTCAAATTCCTGTGTTTACTCACAAACTCTTTTTGGCCATTTGCAGAAGTAAAAAAAAAATATTTTACTCACATCTTCAGTGTCCTTAACCCGTAAAATCTGTTCCCGCAGGTCCTGTAAGTCGTTAAACGTGGACTGTGCTGTTATAGAATATACTAGTGCAAACCCCTGCCCATTCTTCATATAGAGATCCCTCATGGCTGTAAATTGCTCCTGTAAGCAAAGATTTTTGGAAAGGAATTAGCCAGTGAATGCAGCTAATGAACACTCACAAAGCAATACTTTTATTATACTATTATATTTTATTATACTATTTATTATGCAGGCAAGGATATAGTGCCACACAACATGGATTTACCTGTTTTCCACTCACAGAAACCCAGTGAGGCATGGAAATCTAATAAAAGCATTAACACATCTCTTTTTGGTCCTTTTTTTTTTTTTAAACCTGATAGAGAAAAGGGCTTCTTGAAAACATGAAGAGTAGCAACACATTATCTCTGCAGACAGACTGTTGTACGTCCCAACACAACACCAGGTGTTTAGGTTGGGGTGACACATTTTGTAGTGATGCTGCATTTATTTGCTGATAAGGAGGATTCCTTGGGCAGGTGCAACATCTACTGAGCAAATCCTCCCCACACAGGCTGGTGTGACACATGGGAGGCAATTCCTGTGCCTGGGAATTCTGTGTCCACTGCCCACTTGCAATATTCATGTTCAAAACCATCCCAGCCCAGAATGTTGATATGGGGGGATGGCAGAGAAAAGGTGGGACAGGAGGTGCCAACCTTTGTGTCCCAGCACTGGGAAGGGGTTCCCAAAGGCCACTGGAAGGGCTGCAGGGGCTCATTCACCACCCTGGGTGTGGGTTATTGAACAAAATCCTTCCATTTAAATTACTGCAGCTGATTTATTGCTCCTGCCTGGGCAGGATTACCGTTCTTAACAAAGAAACTCCACAGTAATCAGAAAAAGAAATGAGACTTACTGTCCCTGCTGTGTCGAGGATCTCGAGCATACACTGTTGACAGTCTACTTCCACTTGCTGGGGAAAAAGAGCAAGAGACAAACAGTTAAAATCAAAATATCTGAAATGGGACATGCAAGAGGAATCTCAGCTTAATTTTTACTCTTGCCACAAAGACTTTTAGCAAGCCAGGCACCTGCACTTCCCCAAGGCTGAGCAGCACTGCTATTAGAGGATTAATTATGCCCCAAGCCAGGCATTTGGGTCAGCTCACATGGACTCCCTTCATTATAAAAGCTTAAATGAGCAGCTCACTGTAAACATCTCAACTTAAGTGGGATTGTAAATATCTCAACTTAATCCGCTCTTACAAACCAAGGGACCTTAAAACTTTACTTTTTTTTTTTCCTGCTGGGGGAGAAAGGAGTAAGAAAGAAAATCCAAAAGCAAAATATTTCATGATCCTCACAGTTCGGCTTTGCAAACCCTCCACTCACTGAGAAATGCCTCACATTTAACAAGGGCAATCTAACATCTCTAACGAGGAAAGTCAAATAAATTTAACAGCAGAACTGATCCCACAATTCACATTTGATTATCACAGGCACAAACGCTACAAGTTTTTGTGTTGTGTTTTGGTGCCTTTAATGGTGGTGACATTTATGCTAATCCGTAAAACAATGGGTCACTTGACATCAGGCCAGTGAAGAAAGCAGCTCTGAGCATGGAATTACAGTAACCCCACAGCTCAGGGACTGGTGCTCAGCAATATCAACCCTGCAAAAGAATTTCCCATCCTTCAAACCAAGCAGAACACGTTTGAGTTCCATGGCAAACCAGCCATTCCTAAAAAACACCAGCAGGGAAGTGCTGTGCCCCAGCAGAACAACCTGCTGTGACCAGGGGTGAAATGTCCTGTGTAACAACTTCTACAGAGCACACACACAGCAAATATTGACATATTTATGTCTTGAAGTAATCACTACGAATCAAATTGCAGCAAAGGGAGCTGAGCAACAGCCTGATCTTGCTCTGTTCCCAGGAATCAATGGGAAGCTCTGGCAGGAGGATGGGCAGTGCCAACCAGCACAGCCCAGCACAGGTGGGAATTGGGGATGGGTCAGGAAAATACACCAGATTTCTCACTGGGCAGGTGTAGTAACCTCTAAACAGGCAACCAGGGGAGAGCTGCAGCCTCCAACTGCCTCGAGTCATTCGGGATAGAACAGGGTGTAACACGAAAGCTCCTGGTTATGTGCAGCATTGGAGGTTTAATCTTCCTGTTAAACAGAAGTGAGTTCTAAGCCCAAATTCTCAGCATCATCATTCCCTGATAATTCAGCTTTACAGCAGCTGATACAATTTGTCTGATTGCATTCAGAGGCCCTAAGCCCTTTCCCACTCTGGAAAGCCACAGGGAAGTCCCTGCATGAATCCATTTCCAAGCCTGAGGCTTTTCCAGGCATCCTTTTCAGCCACAACGTTTTCTCAGGAAAGACCCTTCTCACTCTGATAAGCTTTCGTTGCATTATAACAAGAAAGTTCTGTGAGACCTGGAAGAAATAAAAACGATGATGTTTTACCTTTCTGTATGAATCTTCTATTGTTGGGTCATATTTTTCAACAAAAATTCCCTGAACGAACTGTACAGTCTGGGGAGAGAGGAAAGAAGAAAAAAAAAAATTAAGTGAACTGAACAAACCCAGAAACATTTACCAAGAAGCACTTTAGGAAAAAGTAACAACAGTAAAACTATTCACCTCTGCTGTTAAAAGTCAGTAGTTAGGACCAGAGGAAAAAAAATGTAAAATTTCTTTTTTTGAAATAAAATTTGTGCATTTTCTGTTGTATTAAGATCACCTTATTCCAGCAAGTTTTCAAAGCATTTTGGCACGTGAATTGTTTGCTTTCTTTTCCCCTAAAAGATGATACCCTCACAAATGCCTTTACCCCAGTGCCTGCGACTTCAGAAGAATAAAACCCACCAAATATGGAAGACTTGGAATTTCATCACAAGCATTGGCAACCTGCACACTGTGGAAAATCCACATTTCAATCCAAATCATCCCAGAGCCACAGCGGAGCTGCTCTGGATCACACCCCCAGAGCACAGACACACTGAAACCTGGAGAGCCTCCAGCCCCTGGGATTGTATTAAACCATTAAAGGAGGAGACATCACTCACATCAAAGTCTTTCTTCTCCATAAAATTATTCAAAGCAAATCGACTGGAAACATTTCCCACTGAGCTGTCACATGGATGTGGCTCAGCTCTGGGTATCCAAGGTCGGTGCCCAGTGAGTTTTGGCTCCTGTCAGGACACAGTTTTCCTTCTCCTTTTCACCCCGCATCCCCACAACTCTCATCCACAATAACTTGCAGTAAAGCAGCCCAAAATTTGGTTGATATTTGTAAAACAAGGTGTTGTTTGTTTGTAAAACCGTTTCATTTTGTTTTTAAAATCAACCAACACAACAAATATCTTTCGTCAACTGAACTTCTCACAAGTTTTATACACGAATTCTGCGAATTCAGAGATGTTTGGACAGAAGGCAGAGACATGCAGAACACAGAATCCCAGGATGGTTTGGGTTGGAAAGGACCTTAAAGCCCATCCAGTGCCACCCTCTGCCATGGGCAGGGACACCTGCCACTGTCCCAGGTGGCTCCAACCTGGCTTTGGACACTTCCAGGGATGGGGCAGCCACAGCTTCTCTGCCCAACCTGTGCCAGGGCCTCCCCACCCCCACAGGGAACAATTTCTTCCCCAAATCTAATCTAAATCCACTCCCCTTCAGCTTAAAGCCATTCCCACATGTCCCATCACTCATCTCTGTGTGCTGGAAACTGAGCAGCTCCTCATGGTTTGCTTTCTTTTAACATAAAACAAGAAACCCTTCCAGCACGATCTACCTCATTCAAAAATCATTCCATATCACTAAATAAACATATTTTACACTCTGGTAATCAAAGTCTCAGCTTCTCCAATATTTTCTTGTCACGCTGAATGGTTGGCCCAGTCTGCCTGTGATAACAGATCTCAGCAAAATCATTATATTAAGATCCCACCCTTAACGTGGATGGCAGTGGTGTATCAACAATAAAACCCAACAGTAAGAACTGGAGGTTTCAGGTTGTGTTTTAGGAGTGTTACTGTGTATTTTGGGGTATTTGGGGCAGCTCAGCTGCTGAGCAGGAGGCTTTGCCAGGAGGCTCACACATGAGCACTGAAGTTGGTCACATCTGCACCATTTTATTTTGGGAACTCTGAACCAGCCTTGAGTGTGGGAATTTGATAAAACCACTCCTGACATCGTATCTTTCCACTCTAACACTCACAGTTTTATTTGATGTCTCCTGGACTGCTGTGCATCTCCAGCACTGTCTGAAAGAAAATCAACTGAACCCACGTATGTATTATTTTCTCAAAAGTGTTATTTCTAATAAATCCCTGTCCTAACACTTTTCTCCCAACTGGTGCTTGTGTCTTCAGACACCAATTACAATAATTATGATATTCACCTTCATTCCTAGCCTATTGTGCCATGTAATAATCTCTGATGTGCTTTATTTTGATTGATCATAAGTGAAAAGAGGCCAAGGGAGAAAATACACATTGAGGTTGGTTTGGGGTTATTTGTAGCTCCAAGCCCTTTAGAACTTTCCCTTAGTTTGGGGTTCAACATCCCAATTTCATGTGAGACTCTGCACAACTGGCCACTCCTGTAATACCGTCCCCCACTGCCAATCCAGAGCATTTTTAGCCTCAGAAATGGGGAGAAAAATGCTGTACAGGACATAAAAGGTGCAAAATAACTGTGCCTTAATAACAGTGGCTGTTTTCTGCTATTCCATCGTCGTTCCCAAAAGCACAATCAGCACCACGTTGGCACAGAGGAGTTAAAACAACAAGGAGGATTTGCACTGAAACAACACCAGACTGTCACTGACACTCCAATGAAAACACAGAACTGAAAATGAACCCCAACCTCTGTGTTGGACAGTTCATTTATACAGTTGGAACAATGAAATTTGAAGTGACCTCCAGGTTATTTTAAATCCCACCTCCTAACCTCTCCCTGCTAATGCTTGTAAATAAATCCACAGACACCTTGAAAGTGAAATATTATCCACTCTCGGCCACTAATTGCCACTTATTGTGTGCTCTCACAAACATAATGGGTCTGTATTGCATATGAATTACAAAATATGCTGACTTAGCACCCACACTATCAAAAAGAATTCAGCTTTTGTTTACCAGACTCAGTATTTGCATTTCAGCTGTTAAAAATGTCAGTGCTGGTGCTGACTCAGAGCTCACATCACAAATAAGGGAATTCAAGGCTGTCAGATGCTGAGTAGATTTTATGTACAGCACATTAGTAAGTGCCTTGTTTTACCTAGTGAGTCTTTCAACATGACAAAAGTAAATTAACCAAGGAGGTGCTGGTGAAAAAAGTAACGGATGGCTCGAGCTGCTGTGGAAGAACACAACTTATAAAAAATTACACCTACATCTTGTAAAGATTAGGATGGGATGGATGAAAGATTTGATACTTCACTGAATGATTTGTCCTCCTGTTCATCTGGATTCTGCAGGTGCTTTACCAGGATTATTACCTGGTTCTATCAGCAGAATAAACAAGACATGAAAGGCTGCTCAGCCTCTATCATCCCCTGTGACAAGGAACACAGGGCAGTTCCCTGTCGTAGATAACTTTACACTTGACCAGTTCTTGGCCTTTCTTGTTGGAGGGAGCTGTTTGACTGAGCAGTGATTAATGGCTGACAGGAATCTCTTACAATGCCTTACTATCAACCCCACTATGTAAACCTCTTCTGAGAAACAACACCAGTACTTGAGGAGTGCAAAATGTCATCGCTCTGCTTCTCCCTCTGCACATGCTGGGGGTGAAGTCTCAGTCCACGCCGTGTTTTAAGCCCAGGCTGCTCATCCAGGAAGGAAAACACGCTGCCTTCAAGGTGTGCAGGGCTGAAACCCTCAAGGCGTGCAGGGCTGAAACCTCCACCTAATTCTGGGATTCTAATTCACTGCACAGCCACACTTCACTTGCTATTCCAGTGCAGGTTGGGTTGTTAATACAGCCCTTCAGTCCCTGACAACACGCAGACATGAAATGCTACTCCAGCAGTGATTAATTGTCTCTCCAAAACCCTGACACACCTCCACAGGTCCCTCAGCACTGCAACAGCGGCTCTGTGGAAATCATGGCATGTGTTAAGTCATACAAACATCCCAATGAATTAATAACACTGTCTGGAATGAGCAAGGTTAGCTGGAATTTCGTGTATTGGTTTCAGAACCGCTCCCCAAAACTCACCAAAGCGGATTTGCCCACACCTCCTGAACCAAGGACCACCAGCTTGTACTCACGCATGGTGTGGCCTGTTCAGATAGCACCAACCTGCAAAGCAAGGGAAAAAACCAGTTTAAAACACAGACAGATTTATTGTCCCGTCTCCTGAAAGCAGCGACACGTTCCCTTCACCAATTAGTTCTGGGAACAGCAACAGTTTTTACTTTTCCACCTGGTCTCTCAGGTTTAGGTGGTCACTCTGACAGCCCCAGTTGACATGAGAATCCCAAAGCCGGACCCTCAGCTTGGAGAGGAAGAGGATGAACACACCAAGGGACACACACAGCACAGCCACCTGTGCCCGCTCCAGCTGTTGGGCACCACGAGCTCTCGCTGCCTGTGCCCTGCTGCCTCAGCATTTCACAGCACAAACCAGTGAGTACTGGACAAGAAAATTAGATCAGAAAGATGCAACTGAGAGGTTTCTTCTCTCCTGCACGCCCAGCAGGGAAGGATTTAGGTCAGTGTTTTCTCTCTGGAAAAGGTCAGCCCCAACACACGGCTGCCAAGGCAGAACCTCTCTGCTCACTCAGGCACCGACTCTGCCTTTTTATGGAAATCTTGCAACTCCTTCAACGCACTGAGCGGCACCAGAAAACTTCTCATTCTCCTCGAGAGTCCCCGACAAATAAGGCAAATGACAAAGCTGGTGATAAACACTTTACACTATGTTTACATTAGAAGCCAGGCTGGGCTGTCCCGAGCCATGGCACTCAAGCAAACAATGAGCTCAGCAGCGAATTCCCCCTTCCAGGGACACGGCGCTTCCTTCCCAAGTAAGGCTTCAGAGACACGAGTGCCATGAGCCTGGGCAGGCTCCACTCCTCAAAGGCATTTCAAACTAACGTTTCCAACAGGATTTATAGGCTCACTGGCTACAGTCTTGAAAAAGAAGAAATATATTCCGAGGACTTTGATAGAGAAATGTATCACCTTGTCAACTGCCGTTAACAAGCCTGCGAAGAACAGGGGTTGTATTTTTAGCTTTGCAATGTGGACAACCCTCTGAACAATCTGTGCCTCGAGTTTATATAATCATTAAATCGGGACAGGCTCTCTTCCATCAGTTCAATCCCCCAGGGAAGATGTAAAACAGGGAATGAAGAGGAAACCCACGAGCTGCTGCTCACCCATCGCCATCCCCTGCACTGGGACTGGAACGTGTTACTGGAGACCTTCCCCAGACATCCCACTTTAACCCTCACCCCTCAACCACAGCCTGTTTTATGGTCTAAATGTGACAGACAAAACTGAAATAGCCCGTGTGCATCTGGAGAGAGACACACAATTTCTGTGTTCGGTTTAGCACAACTTTAAGCTCATTTTTAAGTCAGAATATGAGAAATAAAGGACTTGCCCGTGCTGAGGCTCCCTGCAGTCAGGTAGCCAAGCTGCCTCTCCCCTCATCCCAGCTTTAGAGAGAGAATAAAGCTGAATAAAGCTGAAGCTATCAGTGCAGCCCATCATTTTAAGCACCTTGAGGAAGTTTTTCTTCACCTCTTGAAGCCCATGTGAGCTGCAGTTGCTTAACGTCATGAAAATTGTGAAATCAAGTCAAACTGAAAGGGGTTTTCCAGAAACTGTCGAAAAGCAGAGCCAGCAAGGTCTGTGCATTCTAGGACAGTGGTTTTGGCTAATTCTGGGAACTGTGAGCTCTTCTGCTTCAATATTTCCCTGAGAAGCAACATCCACTTCCTTTCTTTAGAAAATCGTCATTTTGGATGTGAAGGAGAGGGGAATTCCAACCAACAATGATTTCCCCCTTGATAATCCGCAGAAATTAAAAGGCAATGCATTTTTTATAAAGCATAAATGCAACTTATTGATCCAGTTTATCTTCCTCTTCCTACTTTCCACAGCCAGCTCCCCTGAAGAAAACCCAGAAAGCAATCAAGGTAAGGGTTAAATTTAGCCGTGAACTCTTTCACTTCTTATTTTTAGCAAAAAACACTTGTGAGAAAGTTTCAGCTTTTCAGTAGAAGATTACCTTCTCGTTTCTTTTCTACAGTATTTGCTGATTTTTCTTTTTTCAGGTGCAACAGGAAACCAAGACCCTGAAACACACGAGCTGCAAAGCCCACACGCCTTAATTATCTTGTAGCTCTTTCACAAGTATGTTAATGTTATCTGTTTATACAACACGAATAGAGTGCTCAAGAAATTACCATGCTGCATCCCAGCCAACTTTTCCTTTGGCAACTGTTGAAGCCCACCTAAACACGGTCAGACACTGCAGCATTCATTTCCCTCCAGGGCTCCCAGGAGTGGAGTCACATGCTGTGAAGCAACGGCTCCATTTCAAAACGGAATGAAATTATGGGTGTTAAGTGTTTCTTTCAAGTCAAGAAAAGAGTATGAGCACTGAGGAGTGTAAAAAAAAACCCAACTAAATGTTGTGAAACGGGTCTCATTAGCTCTGAATGCAGAAATGAAGCAAAAGCTGAGCGTGTCTCTCCTTTCTCGTGTTCCCTTTTCCCAAACGCAGCTCCCTGTTCCCAGAGCCACCAAACTACAGCAGGACAACCACGGAGCACAGGGCACGTGTCACATGAGCCACCAGTGCCCTGAGCAGCAGCTCCCTCCTGCCCACTCAGAGCCTCCAAACCCCCCAGCCCCTGGGGGTAATAAATTAAGAGTCATAAATTAGTAGGGTTCTTCCATCTATGGTCACGAAAAAACTTGTCTTCTATACCATGAAACACCTGGCACATCAGAATTAATCTCTTCTCTTTATTCTTGCACAGGAGCACCTTTTCTCTGCTGCTACTGTCACCAACACTGCCCAGGAAGAGCCAGAAAAGGGCTTTTCATCTATTCACAGCATCAGCTCCAAGATGCCCAGCTCTTTCCTGAAGGAAAAGGGAACTGCTCTATTCTGGTCATAAACTCAGGAAATTCTTGGCTGGGAGGGATATTTAAGACACAACACTGAAAGGCCGAGGATCTCTGAGAAGGATCAGAGGGAAGAAGCAAACTCAGAAGAAGCTGTAAGCTGAAACATGGCTCTGAGCATCCCCTCACCTGCACCTTTGTTCAGCCAAACCCTCGTGCACTCTGCCAGCTGCACGAACCATCCTTCACCCTCCTGCAACCCAGGGGCTGACTCAAGGTAGCAAGAAGCAAAACTTGGAGGGTATTTCCCAAGCAGCGGAAGAAGCTCAGCAGAGGCTGGGGGAGGGGAATGGGGGCAAGGGCTGAGGCCCTTCAGGACATAAACCTGATGCAAAAATTGGCGGCTTCTGTTGCAAAAGTTTCAGCAGTTCATCCAGAAGTTTGTGATTTGGGTGGTGAGGAGAAAGAAGCATAAACAGACAAGCACAGCACTGAAACTGAGTGGGTGTAAGAACCTCACTTATCAATTATCCACGTCAATGTTCACAGAAATTTCATTTAAAATATATTGAGAACACTAAAAAACCCCTACCTTGGCATAAAAGATCTCTCATCAGTGTTAGCAGCTCTAGTGAAGGTTCTTCCAGGCTCCCCAAAAGGGACTGAAAAAAAAATAAAAAATATTAATCACATTTCAAACACAGCATTTGCAATTCATCACTGACTTTTCCCTCCCTAAAGGAAGACTCCACTCCAAACACAAACCGAGGTCAAACCAACCCTGTCTGAGGTCGCAGCAAGTCTGAAATGCATTTTAGGAGATGAAAACTTAATACAGAAAGTACTTCCAGAAACAAAGGAAAAAAGCTGTTTCGAACAGTCCAACAACCTGAGTGATGTTAAAGGGGAAACCCATCACTTCACCACTCCCAATTGACAGTGCCACAGTAAAATCCAGTGCAACACCTACAAAGAAATATTGTTTTAGGGTAGCCAGCAGGTTTCTGTCCTGTAAGAAGCAGATAAAGCCTGTGTTGCCCCTTGCAGCCGGGCAGTGCCCCACACACCAGTGCCAGGTGCAGACTCACTGCGCACAGGAAACAGAATCATCGGGCTCTGATGGTATCGAGGGCCCTCTGAACCAGCCCAGCATCCTGTCCCACAGTCCCTGCTCCCTCCCCCAGCACCTGGGAACAGCGGGATGGGGGGGACAGGCTGGGCAGAGCAGGTGTGTGTCCCAGAGGTGACACACCCAAAGAGCATCTACAACATCTACATCTGTGGGAAAAGCCAAGGGCAGAGGGGGGGGGCACACAAGAACATCCAGGCAGGGGATGCAGCACTTTAACAGGCTTTAAACTGACAGAGAGGTGGGTTAGATGGGATATTGGGAAGAAATTCTTGGCTGGGAGGGTGGGGAGACCCTGGCACAGGTTCCCAGAGAAGCTGTGGCTGCCCCATCCCTGGAAGTGCCCAAGGCCAGGCTGGAGCATCCTGGGATAGTGGGAGGTGTCCCTGCCCACGGCAGGGGGGGAGTGAGATGAGCTTTAAGGTCCTTCCAACCCCAACCAGTCTGGGATTCTACGACAGTCCTCGAGAGCAGGACAACTCCCAGCACCACCATCACCCTGTCCCAGTAACCCGCTGTCTCCCTGTCCAAGTGCTTCAGGAGGTTCAATCACCTGCAGTATCCCAACCCTTTGTTCAGGAACTCTGAACTGCAGCAGCAGTGACACTTCAGACAATCATCACAGCATTGCCCAGACCCTGCTGCTGTGACAGGCAAAGAGCCTCTGTCCTTTAGAGGTTCAGTACTTTATCCTCTCTTTTCAAGGGATAAAAGAATCAATTGTTCCTCCAGAATCACAGGAAGTTTAAAGGAAAACCTAGTATCCAACACTTCAGAGCCACCTTGGAGCCACAGAAATGAAAGCTGTTTAGAAACAGAGAATGAAGCTGTCATAATCCTTGATAAACGTTTTCCAAACATAATGGGAAGTGAGTTTCCAGGAAAGCAGAGTTCATTCAGGCAGCCACCTCATGCTCCAGGCATTTGCTTGGATCCAATTTGTACACACCTGAAAACAGGAATTTCTCCTATGGAGCCAGGCTGGGAGAGCTCAGGGTGTTCAGCCTGGAGAAGAGAAGGCTCCAGAGAAACCCAGAGCCCCTTCAAGAGCCTAAAGGGACTCCAAGAGAGCTGGAGAGGGACCTGGGACAAGGTTCTGCAGTGACAGAACAAGGAAATGGCTTTCTACTAGAAGAGAGTGGGTTTAGAGTGGATATTAGGAAGAAATTCTTCCCTGCGAAGGTGGTGAGACCCTGGCACAGGTTGCCCAGAGAAGCTGTGGCTGCCCCATCCCTGGAACTGTCCCAGGCCAGGCTGGAGCGACCTGAGGCAGTGGAAGGTGAGTGGAACAAGATGAGCTTTATGTTCCCGTCCACCCCAAAGCATTCTGTGATTCCCAGATTTTCAGTGAAAGCGCTGCCAGTCCCAGCGACAGGACTGGGGACAGAGACTCAGCAGCACCAACGGCACAAGGCACAGCCCGAGTTTAAAAAAAGGGTGAGCGAAAATGAGCAAAAAGACATGAGGCACAGAAAGGAGCACAGAAACCACAGCACCAGGTCCCAGCGACATCAAAGGGCCTCTCAGGGTGCAGCTTCTCGAGCCACGTGCACTGTTACACCCGGGTGTACTTTGCTCTCGGCTTGTCCCCAGGAAGACGCAAAGGGACAGAAAACCATAGGGAAAGATGTCCCTGGGAGAGAGGAGAGAGAAGGACAGGGAACAAGGACCACTCACCTGGCTTCAAGGAAGAAAAAAGAGATTAACTCCTCGCTGGCTCATCACCCACACCTCCCTTTTTCTGATTTGTCACAGGCGGAAACCAAAATTCGAACCTTTCGGAGGGGAAATGTGCCGTCAGCATTTTGCAGGTTTGGGAGAGCAGTGCAGATGTCTGTGTGAACTCCTGCACCTCGGGCTGGCTGTGCCACTCCTGTGGCCGTGCCCTTCCCATTTCCCAGCTGAGAGGCAGATTCCTGGGATGTTGCAGCCACATGTCCTGGCTATTTTTATCCTGGCAGCCAAATACTGGATCGTGGCTACTCTAAACAAACCTGTTTAATTTTGAACTTGTAAATGTTTTCTGTGCCAGTTTTATTCAGTTACTATAAACTAGGCCAGGGAAAGGGGTGGATTTTCTCTTTTTAAAAGCGTCAGCTCAACATTGCTCAATGCTCTACCAAAAAATCCCTTCATTACTCAGAGCCGTGTTGGCAAAACAAACCCAAATCCAGCACTTCTGCAAGGGGAAGATTTACAGCGATCAGAATCACACTTTAACTGACAGATTTCCTCCACAATAAAAGAAAACCCAAACAAACAGAGGGAACGATCCAGCATGGAAACACGAGATCTGGGCTCTCCCCTTGGCTTCAGCTGGTTCTGGCACTGCCCAACGACAGCTCCACTCACCACCTGTGCCCTGATTTGTTCTACACCACATTCTTAGGTATTAAATTACTCGGTGAAATCAAAAGCACATTAAATACTTCCCGAATATTCATCAAAGCTGTCAACAATTACGTCATTGTTACACGCAAGCGGCGGGGAAGAGGGATGGTGGATGCCCAATGAAAAGGGCGTTTGTCTGGAAATCCCACAATTCATTAGCAGACACCTCCCCTAAAAAAGCAGCAAGACAAACACTGCCACAGATTGCCCTGTTAGTTAGCAGAGAATTTAGTTAATTAATAAAAATCACTGCCATGGACTCACCTGCTCAGCCCCCTCCCCAAGGCAGTGAAACTCTCTGGCTTTAGGATACATGAAAAACCTCCTCCACCTTTCCTGAGATCATCCACATCAGCAATATGAGAGGGGAGAGGAAAAAAACCAAACCAAAAAGACCAGACTAAGCAGAAGGCAGAACTCCAAGGTGACTTTAAAGCACAATTTAACAAATTTCCCTTCACAGACTCTGCATTTCTTTTATTACTCATTATCGCTGCGGCATCTGACACCAAAGCAAGTGTGTTTTATATATTAACATTACATAAGGAGACACATATTTTATACATCATGGCAGGAATCTCAGCCTCAATTTTATGATTTTAACAGTAAGATCATTATCATTTCCACTGGCTGCTTTCAGCATCAAATCAAATACCAATCAAGGCAACAAATGTGTAATTAACTGTATCCACAACCCTGGTGCAGGATGAGTCACAACCCCAATGCAGAACATTCCTGATGCCGGGTCATATGTCTTGTCCCTCCTGGTTTAGGAGCTTTTGTTCTCCTGAAGTCAGTGCAGGCCAAAACTTGAGTTATTTCTTGTAAAAACACAGGAACCATTTTGGTTCCAGGCAGGAATTTACATTGCCTAATCAAATTATTTTATACTTCAGTAGTAAAAAACAGGTATGTTGGACATCAGGAACTTCACTGGAGGAAGCGTAAGAACATCAAAGAATTAAAGCAACTCTTAACTAAGTTCCAATGTTCTACAACAAGTCTTGGGAATTGCATCGAATCCTGAACCACTACTGAGCTACAAAAGTATTTTACTAAAGTAACTATAAATTGAGTTCACTGATCAGTGAAAATGTAAATATCTTAATATTTCTGAAAGAGAGCTTCCACCAATAATTTATAAATTTACCACAGAAAGGCAGCCACATTTTGTGGCTCTGAGTTGTGGACTCCCAATCCCTGGAAGTGTCCAAGGCCAGGCTGGAGCAACCTGGGACAGTGGAAGGTGTCCCTGTCTATGGCAGGGGATGGAATGAGATGAGCTTTAAGGTCCCTTCCAACCCAAATCATTTTGTTATTCTATTAACCTCTGATTTTAGTGAGGTATGTTGTCCAAGTCATCAGTAATTGAAGTCTAAATACATTTTTTTGTTTGTTTTTGAAGTAACAAACAAACCCAAAAGGACAAGATCCAAATAAACAAACAGGTATTTGAGAACACGAGGGAACAAAAACACTGGCCAGGGATGTTATTTGGAGTGTTTAACCAGCCTCCAGATCCTGCATCCCTTCCCAAAAAGTCAAGGCCCAGGCTCTGAGCCCCATCCAGCTCCCGGGTTTCTGCACCATTCCGCGTGTCCCGCGGTGCGTTGGGGAGGTTTCTGGGGCAGTGCCAAGGCCGTAAACGCCCGGGCGAAGAGTAAAGTCCTTCCAGCAACAGAGTCCTTCCAGCTCCACTCTTGTGCTGAGCTGCAGCTTGGAGCAAATTAACTGCAGCCCACACAAACAAGGCAGAGGAACAAACTTCTTGGAAAACAGCAATAACTGTGTCATTTGAAATAGTCATTTTATGCACAAACACACGGAGATTGATCTCCCCCAGCCTGTAATCTTTTGTGCAATCAGCTTCACGCTGAACCTGCAATTTTAAATCACATAATGTTAACTTTCTGTGGAAGTGACTGCCTAATTATTCATTGGGAATTGCTTGGCTATAGAAGCTCTTCCAGGCAAAGGAACAAGGGCTCTGGGCAGCCAAACCTTGCCATGCTGAAACGGCTAATTTATTTTTTGTCCTATTGGTCTGCACTTGCAGAAAGTTGCTAGGGCCGTGTGCCAGGCAGACAAAGAGAGGGGAAAGGAAGCCAGCAGCAGAACTCAAAGCCCAACACACACACTGCAGCCCCAAATTAGAACAACCCCCTACGTCACTGGTGGAGTTGGCAGCCTCCCCCTCCGGACCGACTGCGGCACTGCTGCAAATTTAATACTAATGAGCACTGGGCTGCAAACAGGACAGACATCCACCCAAACTGTGCACACCCAGGGCAAAACATACTATTTAAAATTATATATATATATAAAACAGCTTATAGGAAGTATCGTGTGGTCACAGGTCCTCCCAAGCAACACCATGGTCGCACTTGGTCATTTCTCTTCTCTTCATCCAGACCTGCTCAAGTATTTCAGCAGAGGGGTTTTCACCCCTCAGAGGAGTTTTCAGCAGCGTTTTTAGGAATAAAAAAATTTAAAAATCCTTCCTTCTGACCTTTCTCATCAGCCAAACATGAATGTTAAAAGGCATCACCATTAAACACAGCAGCCATTCCTCCATCTGTTGTCAACCACATCCCCAACTTAGAATGGACTTTTAAGCCCTATAAAGTTCTTTTTTTTCTCTCCATTTTCTTCAGTGGAAGAAATATGTTGACCTTTCATAATACAGATTAAATTCCAGACAGACTCAAGGAGGCTCAACCACAGCAAAAGCTCAACTCCATTTTACTTGGTAAGAACAATTTGTTGTGCTGATAGTAGCTTGGCAACGTCCTTCACTATTCTTCCTGGTTTATATAATCAGAGTAAATAAGTGACATGAGGCAGGTAGATTGTCACTGCCATTCGAGCTTGCACTTTGATTACTTTATTCCTGCAGTAACAATGCCCCAGATACTGCTCAGAAAGCCTCGTTTGTCCCTGTTTGGTCTCTAGGATGGAAAATTTGATGGAGATACCAAGAGAGTTTCCCTCTGGGTAAAGGTTCTCTGAAAGCTGTCAATAAAATTGCAGAGGTTTCAACTCTTCCAATGTGTTTCAAACTGACAGAAGGCAGGATTAGACTGGATATTGGGAAGACATTCTTGGCTGGGAAGGTGGGGAGGCCCTGGCACAGGTTGCCCAGAGCAGCTGTGGCTGCCCCATCCCTGGGAGTGTCCAAGGTCAGGCTGGAACAGCCCTGGACAGTGAAAGGTGTCCCTGCCCATGGCGGGGGATGGAAGAAGATGAACTTTAAGGCCCTTCCAACCAAAGCATTCCATGATTCGGTGATTTCTACCCACCAGTGATAAATTCTAAGACTAATCCTAAGCCTCTAAACCCGCACTGTCCATAAGCACAGGCCACTTCTTGCTATTTCAGGAGCTAATTTACAAATTCCAGAGAAACACTAAAATTCTTTAAATCTTCCTGGCAAAGCTGCAATCGTGTGTGTACACACTGCCTTGGACCATGCAGGCTGATCTAAAGGTCAAGTTTGCATATGCAACCTGAGAGGTTTTCACTGCCTGGGGTGTGTGTGAGCCACAAGCAACCCAAGCCCCGGCCGTTCCCACGCAACTGCCGCTAATTAAACGCCTCTTTTAACAACCATTTTTTTTTTGAATTAAAAGCCCCACTGACCATATGGCCACTTATTAATACTACATGTGTTTATCAGTTTAAATAAAACCCCTACAGCAACGAGTACCCATGTAATGAGGGCTTAAATACAGTTAACAACGGGTGTGTTTTAGGACCATAAAGTAGATCGGCGGCTCTTGAAAGGTTTTCATGGCAGATTTTGAGGCTTGATAGCAGTAAATGCACAGAATTGATTTAAAATAGAGGGGGAAAGTAGCAGGTTTGTTATATTTTGTTATATTTAATAAAGAAATCAAGTTATTTAACGTGGTTTTAATCTCTCAGTATTTAGCTCAGGCCCTTAATGCTGCTTCCTGGAACCTTGGTGTAGAGGGAGGGGGTGGAAACGGAGCTTTCTTTTGTAACAAAAATGAAACTTTTTTCTATGTGAAGGTTTTAACCGAAGGAATATTCAAATTCATTATTAACACTTCAGAGTCAGAGCGAGAAATCTGAGGCCAGGAGGGTTGAGAACCGAACCACTGGCAGCTCTGGCCTCTGCACTGGGGGTTCTCTGAAGTTTTTTTTAATCCTCCTCAAGCTGCTTAAAAGGGCCAAACTATTTTGTCAATTCATCCCGGAGTTTCCTTTATGGAAAACAAAAGGTGGCACTAAAGGAAGCAGCTCTAATGGTTCAATCAGTTTTACATGAGCCATTTCAGTATTTATAGGTCAAGCTTGATTACAACCAAAATAGATTATTATAGAGCTGTGTTTAAACAGCAACAAAACCCGAACCCAGGGGCTCCAGGAGAGGCTGGGTTTGACTCACACGGAAGGGAGGACACATCCTACAAGATGAGCACCACTGGCATCAGCCAGTCCTTCCCCTCCACCTCACCCACAGCATTCAAACAGGAACAGCAACAAAAAATAAAGGCTTATTTTTAGAATGTGTCTTTGAAATGATAAGATGTGAGGAAACAGGGGGGAAAAAAATATTTTTGCCATTTGAGTAGGTGAATTTGTTAAACACATGGCCTGAGAGACTGCTGGTTGTGCACCCTGAGCAAGACCTGGGAATGCAGCACACTTAATTTGAGTGTTAATTGCCATTACCCACGGTTGGTGAGGACACCTTCCCATCCGAGTTAAAACTCCCACTCAACTGTTTTTTCCAGAGTAAATCTACAGACACAACACCAGTCAAACCCTTTCTCAGCAGGGGAACTATCACCACTGGTTTAAGAAAGTACTTCAATATATTTGAACTTCTGCTCACACAGATACAGGGGACATGGAAAGGACGACAGAAGTTACAGGGTCTCAGATCTACCGATACAACTTAATTCTTCCCACACCTGCTGAGCCGCCCCAGCATCCCCAGCTCCAGTTCTGCTTTAGTGCTAAAAGGATTTGAGCTCAATCTTGTGTTTATGACGAGGGTTTAGGGCAAACAGCTCATTTAACAAAGCACTGGAATCACAGAGCAGAGGAAAAGACCCACATCCTCGGAATCACACTGAGGCAAGTTCCCTGGAGCATTAAAACATCTGTTCGATCCTTTTAAATGAGATTCCTGAAAAACCTCTGACTGTGTTCTGGTGATCAATATGTCAGTGCAGTGTATCCACAAAACAAGGCAAGGCCAGAACAATATTGTCATCTCCACATCTTTATCATGATCTAATGAGTTAAAAGCCTTGAAAGCATAAATATTTCATAGCAAAGTCTGTCTGGAATCACTTCAGTCTGTAAACTTATTTTCAACTACAATTACTGTTAAAATCCAAAGCAAAAAGCAACAATTGGCTAAATTTATTTCATCTTTACCTGTATTTATTTCATAAATCCATCAGGATTTCTCTTCTTCAGGCCTGATGCCCCATAACTGTTACCCAGCACAGGACAGACACACCAAACCTTGGGATAAAGCAAGATGTGCTGGAAATGAGACTGCTTAAAGAAAAAAAAAGGAAAATTGCACCAGAAATAGCCTTACCCAGTGAACTATGAGTTACTTTCAACCATCACGTGGTGAGTGGCACATAAAAAGGTATTTTTCTGCATGTCAGCTGTCTGTAATGAAAGTTTTCCTCTTCTCAGCGGCCCCTCCCTACAACTTCAAGTTTATTTGCATGAGAGAAAAGAATATTACCTAAAAATACAACATAAAAGGCACTGCAACCAATACATCCAGCAGAACTGCTCCTCCCACATTCTCCGTGCTTTCTAGACTGCGGGTCTATTTCCAAATAAAAGAAGTGAGAAATGCCTGATTCCGCACACTTGGACAAAAATATAATTCCAGTTTTGCTTCCAGAGCCACGGAGCACTCCCAGCCCCAGCTGCAGCCAGAGATGCTCAGATCTCTCACAGAGCAGATTTCACTGCCGTGAGTTCACACGCAATGCCCTGATTTAAACATGACAAGTTCAAATTTTTTCACTATTAGAACACTGCCGAACACAACATCATTAAATCCAACAAATATTTCGACTAAAAAAAGAAGCCCGACCCCAAACATTCCTTGAATTCGCAGTCGTAGCCACTGACAAGTGAAATGCAAGTGTCTGTAATGCTCCAGCAGGCAGCAGTTATGCAACACAACCACTGACAAACAGGCTGCTGGTTGCAGTGCCTTTCCAAAAAGCAGGTTTTTTGCAGTTAACTTTTGACAGGGCAACAATCTCCTGTTAGAGAAATGCTCACCCTGTTTGTTACACGAGTGTATTTTTGAGTGATTAATAAAGATCTGCTTCAGCCACTGCTCTGGGCACGTCCAGACCTCTGGCTTCAGTGTTCCAGATGGATTGAAATGTTTTCCATCTTATCAATATTCAAAATAAATAACAAGCCATAATGACTCAGGCCACCTGCTCAGCAGGACTACTGGCT
Source organism: Pitta sordida (assembly GCA_013390025.1). Taxonomy (NCBI): domain Eukaryota; kingdom Metazoa; phylum Chordata; class Aves; order Passeriformes; family Pittidae; genus Pitta; species Pitta sordida. Next base: position 229,020 of record WEKX01000898.1, read on the forward strand.
CTTGCCTGGCTCCCCATATTTTAAGTCAAACAAAGTGAAATGGGTGAGGAAGCCAAGGCAACCACCTGCAGCCATGGGGCGTGAGCAGCCCTGGAGATTCCTTTTCTGCCGTTTGTCCTGCTATTCTTTTCTTCCCTGCTAGAAAAGCCCTGTGGAGGGTCAGACTCTCCCCTCACATAGATGATTTTGTCCATCAAAAGAAAAGAACCAGCAGTTCTCAATACACACCGAGTCTGCTTTTGTCAGCATTGGGATTTCTCAAGCCAAAAAAGTCTCCAAGACGTGCCTTCCCCTGGGTTCAGGTTAAGCCACTGCAGCTGCACTGAGGAAGTGCCTGTTCAGGTAGAGCAGGTATTTCCCAACACCCAGCACCCAATTCCTGCTGGACCGCTCGGAGCACGGAGCAGCAACACACATCAAAACACCGGCTTCATGTGGCCACATTGACATTCAGGCAGGGCCACCCAACCTGCTCCAGCAGCTGGCATGGTGAGAAAGAGCCCTGTGCAAGCTCCTGCTGCCACAGGAGAAACACAAACACACCTTTTTACAGCTCACCTTGAACCAGGAGCACTGGCTACTGCAGGGCTCTGAGTGCAACCCGCCAACATCAAAGTTAGGAGCCCCAAAATGATGAGCGACCCAAACTTGGGATGGTTTCTGGTTACCCAAACTCGGGATGGTTTCTGGTGACCCATTTCTTCCCACACACACCTCAGAGGATCTTCCCACAGCACATTAACGCAATTTCAGTTTAAACACACCATTTCTGATGAGGAATGTAACACTCAGTGGCTCCTCTCTTCTTCCCACAGCCTCCTCATTTTAATACTGTTAAATGGATTACTTTAGACAACCTTAATTGCTGCAGTATTTGCAAGGGAAGGAGTCTCAGTAACCAGTTTCTGTCCCGTTGCAGATCAAAACTTGATTCACAGCAAACCTGGGAGTGAAGTGGCATCAGAGGTTCATTCAGCACCGAAATGCTTCAGGGTAAACATCAGGAACGTGTGTGTCCTGACTGATGCTCTGCTGTCACTGGGTCTGCAGAGCTTCCTCTGCATCCCCCCTTTCTTCAGAAAGGAGCTCAGAAAATAGGCATTAATTAACAAAATTATGCTATCACAGGAAAGAGCAGGAAGCTTCTAATAACGAGCCATTTAGCTCCGAAGGGTTTCAGTCAGACATGTCAAACCAGCCCACAGAGGATGTCAACACACACCAACAAGCAGAGCCAACTGAAAAACAAGCAGGGAGACCCTCAATTTGTTGCAACAGAAGCACAGCTTGATGTAACTCCCATAAATTCAGGCTGGTCCTTGCAGATACCACTGGAGACACTTTGGAGCAGAATTGGTCATCAAACTAAATCCAGGCCATGACAACCTCAGTTACTCAGAGCACACACTTGTCTCAAACACGAATTTAAACTACATTTGGGTTGAGCCATCCAAGAATATTTAAATAACTTCTCCTTCCTGTGATAACTTTCCAAGGCAGTACAGGACCTGGGAGTACAGCTAAAAGCCACACTGAAATACAGAATTCATGTCACATGCCTGGATGTTATTTTTCCAACATGTAATGGGAGGAATATCCTCAGGCTAACCAAGGTTATTTCTATATAGGAGTTAAATCTGTGTCTTGCATTACTAATCTAACTGTGCAGCTGCAGAGGGTAAGTAACCTACTACTGCTTCAAACTGCAGAACCAACCATTCTGGGGCATGTTTTACTCATAAAAACTGTGCCTCTCTCCTTGGCTCTCACCTGTATATGGAGGATTGGAATAAATTCATCTTCGTACCTTTCTGCTCTACTTCACCATTTCCATTAAGTGAAACACACTGAACCAGATTCTACTTTCCAGTACCTGCAGGAATGATGGAGAGAGACGATTTAAAAGGACCTGGAGTGACAGAACACGGAGAAGGCTTAGAGTGGACATTAGGAAAAAATTCTTCCCTCACCTTCCCAGGTGAGACCCTGGAGCAGGTTGCCCCATCCCTGGAATGCTCAAGGCCACGTTGGGCTTGGAGCCACCTGGTCTAGTGGTCTGTGATTCTCTGAGGATATTCCCTGATATTTGCAATCCCAGCAGGAGAAAACCCGTTGTACTGTCAGTGTGCTGAGCACCAGCCATGAGGGGATACAGCTCTGGTGTTGATCCAACCTGTGCTTCAGGAACAAAAAGCCAAATCCTCCTTTATCCTCTCTGGACTTTTGATGAAGGATATAACCCAAGGAGAGTGAACTTTTCAGGACATTAACTTCTACCCAGAGAGCAGTCTAGGAACACAAATAAACTCAAATTCTGGCTGCTACCAGACTTCAGCACTGCAGCAAATAAACCAAAACACATCACAGAAGTTTCAGCATCTGAACAAGACAGACTGGACCAAACAGAAGAGTTGAGCAAGATTAACTTTTCCTCCAGAAAACTTTGGGATATCCTTACTTATCTCTGCCATTAGGTGTCATGTTTCCAGCAGCAGAAACTTTTCAAAAGTGAAAACAAATATCTAAGTGAAAGTCTGACCTGGGATTTATGAGCACCCTTTTAAGAAGATGCTTTCCTTAAAACTCAGTTTAATTTCCCACTATTAAATATAAGAGTAAAAGCAAATGAGTAACTACTTCAGAGCTCAGCATAAAATGAACTCAGGCTGTACTTTAACCACCATCCTCACTACCTCCTCTTCAAAGATTACCCAAATCCCACCCCAAATTAAGGCCAAAAAAAATCCAAACACAACTCCAGGATTTGATGAAGTTTTAAAAGTTGTGTCTCTCTTGAATCTGCTTCGGCAGAAATAAATACACAAACTTGCAAGTGATTGATGTTAATCATTAATGTGTCTCATCACAAATTAAAAGAACGAGATAAAATAGGAAGTCTCTCACAGCATCTTAAAAAACAGAAGCCTTGATCAGGACCCACAGCCAGAACCAGCTAATCTGATTTCAGAAGGGTTGAAAGCACAATCCAAGGATAATTCTGTATTTCAAACAGCTACAAGTAAAAAAACATTTCAAACATAAAGCCTAAAGATTTGAACTTACGTACGTTCAAAAGAGTCACTTTCTCTTCCCTAGGAAAACAGATGACACGTCCCTGCTCTCGGAATATAAAGATTCCTCTTTAAGATGATCTTTTTAAGCCTGTGAAGTTGCACAGAAGCAATCTGTTCTCTAAATACTAAGCCCAAGTTCAAAGTGCCACTGAGTGCAGGGTGCACGTGCTCAGCACAAGAACAAGCACAACAATATATAGTACAAATGTTTGGAGTTGTTTATGCCCAAGACGATGATTCAATACACAATTAAAACTTTTATGTTCGAGTGCATCCACATGTTACGCTCCTATTTAATTACTTCTCAGGTGTTTTTTTTTTAAGGACAGCCCTCAGACTGGACGAACTGTATCACTCCTAACCTATGTCTGTGTGTTTACAGCTTATAGTTTCAAACATAAACTGATGCGCTGTGTAAGCACGAGTCTCCAAATAAAAGCATTAAGGTGTCACCGGACTCGGGCTGTGCTGGTAACTCAGCCCGTTTGGCACACACAGATCCTCTCAGAACCTCCAGCAAAGCCTCTTACCCTCCACAGGGCCATGCCACAGCCAGGACACGTGAGGACAGACACCACTCAGCTCCCTGAGAGCCTCAGTGACATCTCTGGGCTCTGACACCGCATCGACCGCGGTCCCTTCATCACACCCCTTCCCCCTTCCCATACCTTCCCAAAGGCTGCAGGAAATATTTCAAGCAGGACAACTCACTTTCTGGATGATCTGGTGGCACACAAACACCGCGTGGAAACGCTGTGCACGAAAACAGGTTATTTTTAGCAGCGGTGCCTGCGAGAGCAGCACTTCCTGCCGGCTCCACCTTGGAGAACGACACACGCACTGTCACCCTCCGCTCCAAAACGAGGATTTCACAACTTCTGCTACCTGCCACAACAGAGGGAGGCCAGGGACAATCTGCCGAGAACTCCAAGTGACAATCTCCCAGTTTCTAACTTGGCACGAAAAACTTGTGTTGGAATATGTTGTCAGTCTTCACTCGCGTCAATAAATTGATGCCTTTTTTCCTGCCGCCGCCATGAACAGAACATTAAAATGTTTTTATTTATTACACTGATTTTTTTCCCATAGCAACAGGATGGGAACATGGCATTCCCAGAGCAATGAAGTCACTATAGCAACGTGATAATGATGTCAGAATAATCAGGCAGCATTTCATACTCGGTGAAATACATTGCTTCTAAGAATTCAAAAAGTTGCAGAGGGCACAAAAGCCAGAGTGTTCCATCTGAAACTTCCCTTTAAGTTGCCTGATTTTGGATAACTTCTCGTTAGAGCAAAGAGCTTCGCCAGCACACCACTTTCTGTTTCTCCAAGCTTCATCCATGACTTCCCGAAAGTCTCACGACTGCCCACGCTAAAACCCTTTCAGACCCAAGGGATCTGCTGCACCACTGAGAGCTCCTGACACAACACCTCAGCAAGAAAAAGGCAACAACACAAATCACAACAGGGGAACATTTCACAGCAGACAGGCACCGTCAACTCAACCCTTCCCTCAACCCTTCAGACAATCTGGTGTCTCTACGTGGAGCAACACAACACAGAGAATTGCAACAGCCACAGAAATGACAGAGTGCGGATACAACGCTCCCAAGGCAGACGGGCGTTTTCGAGTCAAACAACTATTTTAAGGAATATTATCTGCCCTGTTAGGCTACTAAAAGGAAAAATCCCATAGTTTTCATGGTTTGCCCTTCCTGTTCGCAGCTCTTTCCAACTTGGAGCAATGCAAACCCCAGGCACCGATTCCGGCTCTGTGTTGGTCCAAATTGAGTCGGTGTGTCCAAACCCCAACCCTCCTGCTGAGAAAGCTTCGCAGGAATCCCTGCACCAAAACCACACGTACTGCACCTCCAATCTCGCAAGCAACAGCACCAATTAACGAGAAGTATCAAAACACCAAAGTTTCCCTACGTGGAGAACAGCTTCTGTTTAAAGCGACCGAAGGAAGTGCAAGAAACCTTTTCTGAGCCGATGTGGTTCGAGAGCTCTGCGGTCCTTGGGCACAGAAGGACGAGGGTGGGCCTGGAGAATGACGATGGACCCAGAAGAAGAGGATGGGCCAGAGCATCGCTCCAAATGGCTCCCCAGGGGCTGCTGCCCCTTTGGGCTGGTCCCACCTGCCCAAACCTCCTGCCGCCCACCCAGGGCGGAGAAGTGCGGTGGCTGCCGAAGCCTGTCCCTCGTCCCGCCAGCCCCTGTCCCCGCGCACCCTCCAGCCTCTCCCTCCCTTCTCCTCCAGAACTCCCCGGGGCCGGCACCGCACAGCCCCCCGCACCCCCCTGACACTGCCGGGGGTGCAGCGAGCCCGGGACGCCCCGCACACACCTGACTGCGCCGAACACCGCAAGAATCCCGGCTATTTCCCGAGGCTCGGCGACACCCTCGGCTGCGCCCAGGGCCAGCCACCCCCGCCTGGCCCGGTGGCTGCACAAGATGGATGTCCAGCCGGGGATGGGATGGGACGGGACGGGACGGGGCAGGACGCNGGCGGCGAGCGGGGGAGGGACGTGGAGCCCCGGGAAAAGTTCCGGGCAGGGCCCGGGGCAGGTGCGGGGCGGCCGCGTCCCTGCGGCGTTGTTTGGTCTCTCCTGTGTCAGCGATGGCGCGGCGGGAGCGGGGCAGGGGCTGTGCCCCTGAGCCGGGCACTGGTGAGGCCGCACCGCGGGGGCCGTGCCCGGGTCTCAGGCCAGGAGGGGCTGGAGCGTGGCCAGGGAAGGGAATGGGGCTGGAGCATCGGAGGGTTGCTGTGAGCTGGGGGACAAGGTGGGGGATCGGGCACAGCTTGCACTTGATGATCTCAGAGGTCTTTTCCAACCTAAATGATTCTGTGACATCCCCCACTGCCCTTGTCCTGCTGTCCGGGGTCAGCAGAGGCGACCCTGGCTCTAGCACAGGGGCTGTGACAGCTCCTGGTCGTGGCCTCTCCTTCACCCCCCAACCAAGGGACAGATGGAGACAGGCCAAGAGCAGCAGCAGGTGACAGCAAACAGAGCAGGGACCAAGTGGATCACCCGGCTGAGAGTGTTCCCACATGGAGGAGATGATGCTGCACAGGGCACACACGGGACAGGACAAGAGCAGCAGCTTTGAGGCCACCAGGCACTGGCCGTGTCCCCATGCAGGGCTCAGGACCAGCAGCTCATGACCTTCACCCCATAAAAAACATTGCTTGAAACACAGCACTGAGTAGCGTGATTTTTTTTCCTTCTTTATTTAGAACAAGCATAAAGAATAAGGAACTGTAACACTGAAGTGAAATACATCTGTAATCAAGAACAAACAGGCAAAATTCAGGAGGAGGAAATAGCACGTGGACTGATGGTGGTTTTGTGTCACTGATGGTTTGTGACAGGAGCCACACAGAGAGGATCAGGTCAGAAGTTCAGTGCAGTCACTACACAGGGTCTCGTGATCTGTTAGATGCTTCCTTAGCCCCAGCTTAAACTATAATTCAACTGTAAAATACACACTCAAGAAAAGCTAATGTCAACACTTAATAAATTTCAGGGGTTTAAAAATGTATAAAGAATCCAGGAGGAGCTGTAGTTTCTTGATTTCATATCCCAGTTGCCCACAAACGTTACCTGAAATGCAGAGGGATATTGTGTGTTCCAAGCAGTGTCACCAGGGACAGGATGAGGACTGCAGCCACCATCCCTGGGGACACTCCTGGTGAGGCTGCAGGGGACTGTGCCAGAGGCAGCAGCAAAGCCTCCCCTGCCCTGCCCACACTCCTCTATCATCACTCGCAGATTTGTTGAAGTTTGAGGCCAGAGCACCAATATTGTAGCAGTCACACAGTTCCATCCAGAACTCGGACAAAAATGTTAATACATATTACTCGTGTGGCTGTACAGATGAGAAAAGCAAGACAAACATTAAATGACTTATCCAAAACCCCAGGCAAGCGAGTGGCCAGGAGACAAACACAGAGCCCCCACTCCTCCTCTGGAATTGAAAGGAGCCTGCTTGAGTTCTGCCTCTCACAGCTCTGTGTGTGCAGCAGAAATAAATACACAGCACAGATTTTTGCTTCCAGGTACAAGTTCACAGCTGCTGATACTGATCTGTAAATCCCTGCTTTTATGGCTTAAGTCCTGGCGAGGTGTCTCCTTCCCTGGGGACCACCGTGCTGGGAGCGAGCAGGTGAATCACCGCGTAATTTGTATTGCTGGAGGCAGGGCAATGTCAGAGAAGGGATTTCCACATTTTCTGTCTCTTGGCAGCCTCAGCCGAGGCTCAGTTGCTCCTCTCACAGAGGGACAGTCGTTGTGGCAAAATCATCTGCCTTGAAGGATGCTCAGCACTGGTGGTTGAGCAATGTGTTTCCTCTTGAGTACAAATGTTATCACGAAATCTGTGAACTTCGGAAGTTACAAGCTCAATGTTTACAAACATGAGGTTGTCTCCAGAAAACATGCAGAGACAAAATATCAGCAATAACTTGTTTTAAAAGCTGTGAGTCAGTAAAAACATTGTTCCTATGGACAGAAATTGCAAGAGGACACTCAATCCCTTTAAGGGGCACGGAGTAAATGAAAATATGTATTTGAGCATTCTGCAAGGCTTTACTTCAAACGTCCTTTGAAATTAAATCTTTAATAAACTTTGCCCCAAATATCATCACGTTTGCAGCTTTTCCTCACTCAGCACTGGCTGAAGAGTTTTATTGTATCCAATGAACCACACACTTATCTGTGGCAGGGTTTGTGGACCATCTTCTAAGCTTCAAAACAATAAGGGTCCAGGCACACTCAGGGCCTGACTCAGCAAGACAAAACTCTTGTTTGATGTGTGTTCTGGGAAGGTTGACTTTCCCCCCATTTTCTGCAGGTTCCAGTGGACGCTGATAACATTTATTGCTGAGTCAGGCTTTGCAAGCACGTGAAATTGGATCTGGGTGAACGTGAACCTGGTTATGAAATGATTAGAAGAAAAAGGAGAGAGAGGTCCAAGTTCAGCTGCAATCAGAGGCACTTCTCCTAATGACTCCAACAGGCAATAAATCTGGATCTCCATTTCTCCCAGCACCAAATTCTGCCCTCCTTCAGCAGGAGGATGCAGCCCCACAGACAGAGTTCCACCCTGTGCTGCTGCACCTTATCTCTTGTACAGCTCTGCTTTGCAAATCCAGTCTGTCAACAGGGTGTTAAATCCTGTGTCCACACCTTGCCTCTTCCTCAGTGCATTTCCCAATTTATAACAAATCCCATTATTTCAGGGACATCCACGGTGTTACTGACAGCGCTTACACCTGCCTGGAGGGGCTGAAACCCTCTGACAGCCCCAACTGGAGGTTTTTACTTCACATCAGCTCAGCAACAACACAAGGTTATAAGGCAAAGAGAATTGATTCTCTACATCCTGTCACACACAGGATACAACCTGTAATGGCCTGGACACGGCCCAAGAAATCCAGTGACCCTTCACAATTCAGTTTTTTGTTTTTAAAATTGTAATTTATCAACTCTCTTCTATTCATATTAAACATGAGTAGCCAAAATAATGTCTTATCTGAGCTCTCTAATCTGGATCCGTTGATGTTAAATTATACCAGCATTTCACTCTCCTTTTCCTGGTATGTAGAAGCAATGAAAGACTGAAGGAAAAATGTTGTTATTTATCCCCAAAACCTGCAGTAGGATTGCAGTTTTTCACCTGGTTTTGCAGCCAAGTCGCAGGGGTTGCACTGAGACTTCTGAAGACAAATTAAAACGAAGCATAATCCCTCAGGACTTTTTATTCCAAAATAATAATTGCCCAACTGGATAAATTATCACAAGTTCAGCTGATGCAAATATCTCACTAAGGCCCATTTGCTGATTTAATGAAATTCAGAAACAATTTGTGATTGCATAATGACCTTGGATTCCTGGCTGATATAATCAGAGGGCTGGAGAGTAAATGAAAGTGTATTTGACACTGTGAGGGCTAATACCTAACACATTATTTTATTGCTCTAGATGTTAGAAGTAAAGCTGCTGACTGCATGATGGTCCTTAAACTGCACAAAATATCCCCTAGTCCTTTCTAAACTTACAGTAATAACCGTTTTAAAGCATTGCAGTCACAAAAGAATCAGGGAAAAAAAATGCTCATTACAAAGAGCTCAACGCAAGCTTTTGAAGCGCAAACATAATATTTTCTTTACAGGTGAGATTGCAGCGTATCATTAGGAATAATGACTTAATGGTGTAATTACCAGTGCGTGCCCACATCCCTGCCAGCAACTCCCTTGGCTGAGGTTACGGGCGCAGGGTCACTGAGCACACACCTCATCTGCCACCCCCAGCCCCCATCCAGAGGGTGCTGTGCCCTTGCCAGGGACCCAACCGTGAAGGATCATGTCACACAGCCCAGCAGCCCAGGCTCTGTGGAGGCAGCGGAGCTCCAAAGCCCTGAGCCTTTCCCGGAGCAGACAGGACCAGATTCCCATGCTGAAAGCCCCACATCTCCTCAGGCTGCAGCAGACCTGGTTTTTTCAGTGCCCACTGTCTGCTGGGTGAAGCTACCAGATAATTAGGCAGATGAGGTGGGAGGCGTGGAACCTGAGGAGGGATGGCTGCTCCCAGGGCAGTTCTCCACAAAAAGGTCTAACAGGTTTCCAAAGGGAAAGCCTGGACTGGCTTTTCTGTGCGCTGCAGCCTTGAGGCCTCCTCTCCCAGCTCATCCAGTATCAGTCAATTTACCTGAAAACACAGGAAAGGCTGAATCCCGACTGGCAGCTGCAAACATTGAGGGGTTTTCCTTAAAGATGCCCCACTTGAGAGCACAGGCACTGCAGAAAGGCTGAGGAGGCAGGAACAAGGATCCCTTTCCCAAAGCCAAGCCTGGCCTTTCCTCCTCTGTGACTGTCACTCTGAAGGAAGTAGGATGGAGCCTTCTTATGCAGCTTCCCAAACATTTCCCTACCCTGCAGGGATGCCAGAAAAACCCCAAGCCTGGTGTCAGGAGTCCTGCAGAGTCAGGAGAAAGGCAGACACTGATAGGGGTCTCTGGTTCAAGGATTTTATAAATATCACAGCAGGCTGTGAAACTCTCTGGGGAAGGAAGTGCAAATCCCACTTCCCGCTGCTCAGCTATGGCGAGGAACTGCTTATTGTCATACACAGGAATTCCCATTTTTCAGTCTAATAGCAACATAATCAGCTGCCTTCAATATTTGCTTTCTGCAAGCAAGAATTAACTCACCCATGAAAAGGAAAGTGACTTACCCCAGGTGATGGCCCCACAAGGCCATGCAGTGCAGTCCAGGATTCACTGACACCACAAAGGATGATGGGGACGGAGCACATTGTGACATGTTTGTGGGACACTTGACAAACCCTCCACCAAAGGCACCGGGGAAGTGTGGTGGCACCTCCACAGAGACCCACGTAACACAGCCCAGGGCCTGATTCTGCCCTCACATATCCCATCCACAACTGCAGAGTGACTGATCAAAGCTGCTGGATTTGCAGCAGACAAGGAAATGAGAGGGGACTGAAGTTCCCCAGTCCTCACACAGCCACGGCCAGGACAGGCACAGCCTCAAGCAGGAAAATCTGCGACAGCAAAGTTCAACACGAGCAATAACAAGTGTTATTCTTTCAGCTGAAAAGCTCTGCTCAAAGGCAGCTGCAAGCACATGTTTTCTGCTATTACCCAACTTCTTCCTGTGCAGCCCTTGGGAACGAGGCACTCGCTCAGCCCGTGCCTGGGTGGTGCTCAGTATCACTTGGGTACCAAACCTCAGCCCTCACTGCCAGCTGGGCTCACCCATTTCTAGGACAGATGTAACTTCCATTTTTCTACTTCTATTTTGTAAAATTCAGGCAATATGGTATAGAGAAGTATGGGGGGAAAAGAAAAAAAAACAAACTAATTTTAATGTTTTATTTACTAGAGGAAGTCAAAGACACCCCTTAGACTGTGTAGGTTTGCTGGTAGCCACACAAAGGAGACAAACATTGCCTTGAAATTAAATACCATACCTATTGAAAAGAAAGGACACCTAATTCAATAAGTACTTGATCCCATGTGTTTTTTTATGGGGTTTAAACATGTTTTCTTTAAACATGGTCACACAATGACTGTATTGTAGCCAAGGGGTGATTTTGATTAGCAGATAAAAGTAGCAATTCAAACCCATGGAATTCCTTCCTTACCTGCTCCTGATCCCTTCCAGTGGATCACTGGCCCAATGTGGTGTCAATCCTGGTGATTGCCAGTATCCATGGACTGGACAGGGCAGGAACCACAAGTTCCCAGGCATTCCCTCAGCCAAGCCCAGGCCAGCAACACACCCAATGCTGCAGGACAGGCTTTATAAAGCCACCAGTGAGGTACTAATGAACTCACCTGTACCTGGATAAGAGATGTGTGTTTCCAATTAGTGCTGCTCTGCCATTTTAAGTGGACTTAATCCTCCCATAGCCTTAGAGACCCTCCAGCATCTCTTGTTCCTCCTGCTTTCAGGTGTTAGTGAGAGCTTATCTTAAACCAGCTGTTTCAGGAGAGGCTGTTCCTCTGCTCTTTTATTAGTTGCTCCACTATAATTACAAATACAATAACACTTAGACTTTTGACAGCACTCTTTGTTTTCTGATTGCTTCCTGCACACAAGTGAGTAATCCCGGCTTTATTCGACTTCCTTGGGAAGAGCGGATATTTTCGTACAGAAAGGCTGATACTTCATGGTAACAAGTAAAGCAAAGACTGAACAAGAGGGAGCATGAGGCACCTGTGTCTCTTCAGAGCCCATGCTGAGATGTTCCCCTCCCAGGACAGTCATCCTTGGTCCTTTTGGGCAGATGGTGTCACAGTCACCATCCAACCAGCAACGCCGCTGTGAATTCTTCTCTGGAGTCAGCTGTTGTCTCCTCAGCGGATCATGAGTCATTTCCACTCCAGTAGTGACTCAGTTGTCTGGAAACTGCCTGAATAAGGGCTGAACGTCTTGCTCGTGTTTCTCTAGCCCTCCTGAGGTTCCTCCCTGTGGAGCCCCTGGGCAGGGGGTCAGTGCTCCTGAGGGCTGGGCAGGTCACCCAGCAGTGCCTGGACATTGGTGTGCCAGGCCACACTGCTCCGCTTTTCTCACCTAAAGATCATGGGAAGGGGTAAACTCCTCAAAACATGAGCCACAATGTCTGCAGCTCATGAGCAGCAGCCACAGCAGCATCGCAGTGGAAAATCCAAATTACATCCTCAAAAACATTTGGGGATGCTTTGCTTTTCAACGCTTTCCTCTGTTGCCCTTTGGAAGGAAAGTGTTTGCATAAATAACAGCGGATGGATTTGAAAATAGCTCATCTCCCAGCCCATGTTTAGCAATAGAAATGAGCAAAGATAAAACAGTTGCATCTGATGTGAGAAACCCACCAGATGGTTTGCAGGGAGCTGCAGCCCGGCACAAGTGGACACCGGTGCTCGCTGCCTGTACAGATTGTGGCATGTGGGGCACCCCCAGCTCCCTCCCGGGACTCTGCACCAGCAGGAACATCCTCTTAGAGCTGAAGGGGGACTGGCTGCTTGTTTCAGCATTATTCAGTGTCCGTGTGTGAAGTGCTGGCTCCATAACGGTCCATACAGCTCCATATGACTCCATACGGCTCCATATGGATCCATACGGCTCCATATAACTCCATATGGCTCCATATAACTCCATATGGCTCCATACAGTCCCTTTGCTGGGGCTCTGCTGGCACTGCCTCCCTCGGGCCAGCCCCAGGGTCCCCTTTGTCCCTCTGCCTGGTGAGTGCTGTCCCTCCCCAGCTCTCTGAGCCAAGCACAGCCAGGCCAGTGAGCTGCAGCCTCCTCACTTCCCCTCACTGGGCATCTGGGCTTGGGGTTGCAGAAAAACTGAGCCCAGAAAGTGGGAAATGGAGCATTTCCTCCAAGCAGTTTGGTAACAGTTTCCATGTTATAAGGAAGCCTGTAAGGACTCTGAACTCCCCCTGAAGCAGGACTGGTCTGAGGGCTGTCTCTGAGAAGGAAGCTTTACCCTGGGACAGGCCACAGCTGGCACTGCTTTGTGACCAACTGCACACAACAGCAGCTCCTCTCCCCTCCTTAACATCAAAAGCTTCGAGACCTTTTCCTGCAGCTCACAAGCCTTCAAAACACATGCAGCCATTTGCTCAGAAACAACCCTTTTGTTTCCTTCTCCATTTGTCACCAAAAAGCTCCAGCTTTCCAAAGGCGTGTCCACCTGGAAATGACAAACTCCTGTACGTGACTGTGATGACGGTGTGGGTGTAGCCCTGACAGTGGTGAAGATTAAGATGTTATGGACTAAAGTTGTATCAGCATTTAGCCAGGTATTGGAAAAAAATACCTGGATTTTTTGCTGTCCTGGAGGACAGGATTTCCTCCACAAAGTGGAAAAAAGCTGAACCACTGACCCCACAGCACACAGCCCAGCAATGACCTGAGCAGGGTTTGGGGTCACCTCCTGTCTTGGCTTCTCCCTAAAATTGAGGGGTAGATGTCAGATTGAACTCTGCTCCATCAGGAGAGCCAGTGAGGAGCAAATCCCTGCTATTGTACCTGCCTGGTGGGGAGGGCTGGGGCGCAGCTCTGCTCCCAGGGCTGTTTTCTCAAGGAACAAACACGCCAGGGATGAGGGTATTTATCTGCCACATCTCACTTTTACTCAAAACAGCCCAAAGCTCTCCCGAGAACCTCGGTGTACCAGGATGTGTGCTGAGCTCGGGGCGTGAGGGGGGCCAGTTCTTAAGGTTACTGCACTTGTATTTCCAGAGTTACAAAAACCGCAAAGATATCAGAGCATTTAATCACTTGTTTTACTGCCTGTGCCGTGTGTTGTGGTGAGGTGCTGCATTCCAGGCTCATGGTTCTCGCTGATGGCTCCTGTCACCACCGGCTGCTGCTGCTGGGGCACGTCCCCGGGAGGGACCAAGGCTCCCCAGCCCTGACAGCACCTCCTTTGCTCATCCTCTCCTCTCCCTTCTAAAAATGAGCTGACTGAATCACAGAATCATAAAACTCCCTGAGTTGGAAGGGACCTGCGGGGATCATTGAGTCCAACTCCTGCTGCAGCTTTGAAACATCCGCCTGGGACAATGGCACCGTGTGGACAAGGAGGGTTTGGGTGACAGAACGAGGTGGGCAGAAATGGTCCTGCTGAGGCTCTGAGGTGCCGTAAAGCTGCACAAAACAGGTACTAAATCTCCTTCTCACACCACAAACGAGTGTTGTGTTATTATTTAGCCCGTTTAAATTCCCTCCCAGTGCAGAGTAAGTGCGTTGTGATTCCTCCAGACAAATCTTATGGGCCAACTCCAGACACATCATTATGAGGCTCCAAAACTTAGAGTAAGTTTTTAAGAATAATTTGATTCCCCCCAAATCAGAGCAGCAATCTTAGCAACAAGTGTCATTAACAAAACTGCATTTTCTACTGCAATGAGTGATGTGTGTGTTCTGCTGTAAAGAAAAATAAATCCCTTATTTTGCTAAGGAACTGAACAACATCTGTGAGTTAATTGTAGAAAGAAACAGGCCTTGATTTATGCCATCCAACATGGAAAATGTTGGATCCAAATATACAGACATTAAAAATAAAAAGGTGTAAACAATGCTTCCTTCCTAAAGACCGTCCCTGGTAAGCCTGGACCCTGCAGGAGCCCGGCTGCCTCCAGCTCATCTTCCTGTTGGTGGAGGCTGCTCTGGCGTGGAGCCGAGCTCCTGGGAGTCTCCAGGCACCTCTCAGGACCATTTCCCTGGAAATTGGTGTGTTTTCAGCAACATCCTTGATCAAATAAAGGCCCAGAGGGTTTCCTTCATTCCATGTCCTGGGAGGCTGTTGCTGTGTGCTGGTGTGAGACGGGCACTGAACCTCCCTCGTTCCTTCTCTGCTCCCAGGCCAAACAACATGTTGTATTATGACACAGGACTGAATTTCCCTGCAGAACCCGGGCCAGAGGGTCCAGCAGGATGTGGAAGCCTGAGTGAGATCACTGTGGGGGATTGGGAACACGGGATGCAGGAACACCAGCCCTGCAGACACCTCGCTCACCTCCCTGGTCTGGAGCCATCAGCTCCTTCCTCTTTCAAAAGGGCCTGTGGGGTTTCATTTGTTCTTTTGGAGTTACTGTTCCTCAGGGGAAAGCCTCTGCTCCCACCTCCAGGAGGATTACTGGGGCCACAGGACCAAATCCCTCTGTTCATTACACCCATGTAAATCTGGAGTAAATAAATCCTGTTAAGCCATTGGGGCCACTCTGGGTTTACCCAGACAGAAATGGCAGTACTATAAATAAGGTCTTGGTTTCATTAGGGAAATAAAGGCAGGAAAAAAGCACTTAAAAGATAACCAAAGGAAATATAAGCTCCCCCCCCCCCCCCCCCNCCCCCCCCCCCCCCCATCATAACTAGTTATGCTGACAATGATGAATTTGTCCATGGATGCCAGTCAGAGAGTGAGTCATGTTTCATAAATAAATTGCAGCAAGATATTCATAGACTCACAGAATATCCTGAGCTGGAAGGGACCCACAAGGATCAGCAAGGTCCAACCCCTGACCCTGGACAGGAAAACCCCAAAATCTCAGGAAATGTTCTTAAGAATCTTAGGAAATGTTCTTAGGAATCTTAGGAAATGCCTCAGTAATACTCATTTAATCTGGGACATTTGTAGCCTGAGATGCCACTAAACATTCAAAATCAAGAGTAATTCAGTGACCCAATATCAAGCATGGATAGTTATTGTGGTTGATGTTAGAGGCACATTTCTGGCCAACTCAACCCTTGTTGGAGATAAACTGATACAGGGAAGCTGCTAAATGGGGTTTAGACCCCGTGTCCTCAACCCTCAGGTCAGGGAGGGCAGTGGTGGGTGCTGCCTGTGCCAGGTGACTTGTCCCCTCCTGTGGCTGCTCACCAGAGGGGTAACAGCACTTTCCTCCCTCTCTCTTTACAGAGAAAAGCTGCTTTTGCAGTCCATTGCAGTTAAATTACTTGCTGGTGGTCAAAAAAGAGCTGGGAAGGGAGCTCAGGGCCTTGGCTTTGGTGTTCCACCTCATCCTGCCTCCCTCAGCCATGCCGTACTTAGATGCAAAATTATCAGCGGGAGAGTTTATAAAATGTCAAAGCAGTTTCTCTCCTGTCAGCCTGACAATTTGTGTAAACAGAGCCTCTTTAAAGAGCCTCTTGCCAGCTCAGAACTCCCTTTCATCTCCCCAGGATTTATTTTTTGCTATTTCTATGGGATTTTAAAACAAATCTCTAATGAAGAGCGAGGATGGAAAGTTCTGTGCTGTGCAGAAGAGTCCTCGGAGATGGTGGGTGTGTGGCACCACAGAGGTCCAGTGGGATCCTGGGTCTGTTGTCACCTGCCAGGGGTGACATATCCAGGCAGAAAGGCTGTGAAACAGAAACCGAGAGGTGGTTTCCTCTCGTCATACACGGGAGGAGACTGCTCAAAGCTGCCATCGCCTGCTGGGCAATGTCTCTGCACGCTCTGCAACAAGTTGGAAAAGCAGCTCTGGGAACAAAATATTCCAAAAGCTCCATTTCCCATGTCAGCCGAGAAAACACAGTGTGACACGGTTCATTCACAGCCCCGGGTACTTTGAGAAAGAGGAACGGTCTGGGTCAAGGAGAGCCGGGCAATCCGGGGGGAGTCGCTGCTCCCACGGGCTGGGGAAGGTCATTGCCATGTGAGGGAGAAGAGTTGGCATCACACAGGGTCAACAGCTCTGCCCTGGCTGCATCTTCACCCATTCCATAGCCATACCCAGAGAAAACTGGGGGAAAAAAATAATTATAACACAGTTAATTTTAAGACACACAAAAATACCACTTGCCCAACCCCCTGTCCCTGCATTCCTGCCCTGTTTGCAGTTGGAATTCCAGGGACTGACAAGCAGGAGCTGTTTCAAAGCTGCAGCCCAGCCTGTCCTGGGCAGACCCACCGAGCCATACTGGTTTGACAGCCCCAGCTCCCTCCTACACGGTGCTGCAGTCCCAAACGAGCTGAGCAAGAAGGGCAAACACACACACACACTCACTCACTCACTCACTCACTCCCTCCCTTCGGGACGTTTAAAATCCAAAGCCACATCATCCAGCCCAGCAAAACCACATTGGGAGCCTGAGTATCGCACTGGCTCTCGCTGTTTTCTGAGTGCAGGTTTCAGTCCTGGAGCAGCATCTCAGGGCACAGTAAATGTCTGGCTGTGCCCACAGAGAGCAGCCAGGCAGCCCTGTGCTGAGCAGCCTCCAGAGAAAGGATGCCATCCCAGGAAGGGATGCCATCCCCATACATGGAGACAGCTGCTGCAGGGAGCTTTACCGGGCCCCTGGACTTAAAAGGAGCAAAGCTCTTCCAGAGGCAGCTGCTGGGCAGGAGATGGGAGCCTGCTCTGGAGAGCTGAAACATCTCCAGGCAGCCTCCCTGCTCAGCCAGCAGAGAGTGTTGGGCTGTGCTTCCTGCCATCCTCAGGTTGTTGGCATGTGCCCAGTGCCCTCTGGAGCCTTAGGTTGTCCCAGTTCCACGTGCAGTGTCAGACAGCAGGGAGGAGGGATGGGTTGTCCCTGCTGGGAGTGCCGAGGTCACCCCACGTGCTGCTTGAGAAATCAGGCAAAGCCACAAATTGCTGTCTCGCAGGGATGAAAACATGGAGGGAATGCCAGCAATGCCAGTTATCCGTGATCCTCGTGGCACTAACACTGTGTTTCCACCCTGGTGTCTCCTGCTGTGAGACCATGGGCTCAGGCTGGCCCAGGGCCTGCGGTCACACGTGTCATGAGCTGCATGTGCTGGTGGTGCAGGGGTTGGAGCAGGGATGCTGAGGGGTCCATGGGAGCAGAGGCCAGGGTTCCATCCATGCCCGGACACCGGCACATCTCGCATCTCACAGCAGCATCTGCAGCTCTGGCCTCAGTGGTGCTGACCCAGCTCAGCTCCACACACTCCTCACTCTGCTTAAAATAACACTCAGGATCAGCTGAGGCTGAGACTCAGCCCCCAGCTGTTGCACTGGAGAGCAAAGAGCAGCAAACAGGCATTTGCACCTTTCTGGCTGTTCCAAGCACACTGGTGAGTCACCATGAGAATCTGATTTCCAGCACAGGTCAAGCTCAGGGAACGGGATGTGGAAGGGAAGAAGAGCTTTCCAGATCTGATTCTCTGCTGACAATTTGCTCTTGACAGCAGTTGAAATCATCTTTGGAAGCAAATCTGCATTCTAAGGACAGTGAACTTTGCCTTTCAACACAGCTGTGTGTGTGCCAGGGGAGAGGTTCCTTCAGGTTTTCCCATCTGTGAGAAATGCCAACAGTGGTTTTCTAATGTCACTGTGCCTCCATATGCAGGGGCAGGTGAAATAATCCCAAAATGAGGAGTTTCAGAGGGAAATCAAAAGGGCCCTGCTCATGTCCAGCCCTTCCCAGCTCTGTCAGTAACAGGCTGACCCTCCTCCTACCACGGATGGGGAAACTGGGACACAGTGACATGACATTGGTCACCCACTCCAGGTTCCAGCCTCTCATTCAGGCTCGTTATTCACCAGAGCACAATCACTCTGTCACACCAGATGTGATCCTGCTCCACATTCACATCCTCTGTCTGCTTTGCTTTCACTTCCTTCCCAGGCAGGGAAGAGCCAGGACTGGACTCACTACTCGCAACCTCTTGGTTTATGAGTTGCTTTTTTTTTTTCCCCTTCCTATAAAGATTACATTTTAAAGTTCCAGGAAGAAAACTCCTCCACACTTCCTGGCACAAGAGCAGAAGCTGCTGGGATGTAAGGAAAGAGGAATGAGGTGTGGGACGTTGATGCCTCAAAGCAATGAGGGCGGCTGTGGCCGGGGCACCCTGACACTGTGTGAGTGCAGGTTTGGGGGGCAGCTGGGACCCCCAGTCCCTGTTGGGGTCCCAGGCAGGACATTCCAAGGAAGCTGCCTTCCAAGAGGCTGCCTTCTCCTCCCTGCAAGTGTTTTACAGCCCCACCAGAACAAAGGCTGCCGTGGCTGTTGTTGACTCACACGATAAGATCATTGTTGTGGGACTTCTTTTTTCTCCTGCATGTCACTTAGAAATAATTTTTTTCTAGCAAATTTGTTCTCCTCCCCTCCACCCCCGAAGTGAAAAGGGAATCTGTGCTCAAAGCCGCAGCTGAGAGAGACCTTCCCTTCCTGATCCTTATCTCACCAGGATGTAGGAGGATCCTTGGGGAATAGCTGTAAGCCTTTCGCTGGAGCCATCCAAGAAACAGCAAACTGAGTACGGCCTTTAAATGGCAAACCCATCAAGTGCTCAGGGATCAGGATCCGAAGGGCTGTTTAACCCCATTTCACTGCAGCATCCCTGAGTTCAGTCACACAGGAACCTCATCCCGATCTCCCCAGCATGGGCTCCTCCTCGAGCCGCCTTCTCCACGGGGCTCTGCAGGCACAGCCGCCTCAGCTGATCTAAAAATACACCTTTCAATCCTAATCTCAACCAAAGTCATGAGTTGCTGCCTCACAATTTCACTCCAGCTGCAGCCCCACTCACAGGCAGGCAGGTTTGAGTGGCAGCAAAGCCAGGGCTGAGCTCCTCTTGGGATGCAGCCTGGGCAGGCAGAGCAGGGGATGGGAGAGCCGGCTGGATGCAAAGTGGCAGGAATGGGAGTAAAAGGTGGGGAAGAAACAGGGCCTACCTCAGGCTGGGTCACATCTGCACATCTGGACACAGCTCTAAACTACAGCTCTTGACAGCCACACAGCCATGGGGGAAGGACTGAGCTGTGACAGGACTGATTCCTGTGACAGGGATGGGCCGGAGTTCCCAGTGACAACCATGAACCCAATGAAGAACTGTATCATCCACCTCGGCATCATCCTCCCACTTGTCCAAAGGCTCTCTGCCTTTGCTCGATGGCTGATGCCTACTTGATACCTCAGAGGAATGGAGAAATTAATCCTGGACCCCACACAGCCACGACTGATCCTTCTTACTCACAGTCCCTCCTGCTGCCAGCTTTACTGGCATGTTTTCCCAAGTCTCCTGTCAGGAGCACAGTGCTTGCTTATGGAGGACTATAGAGTAGAGAAACAGAGGAGAGAACCTTCCAGTCGGGATCTGGGATTGGATGCCTGTAAATAAAGAGCAAGAAGGGGAGAGCAGAGCTGATTTCCACACCCAAACGTTCCCTGATCCCACACTCTGGTCCCATTTGGCTCCTCTGTGCAGGGAGTGTTTAATTACTTCGCAAGCTGTAAAAACCTCCAGCCCAGTGTTTCCTGAGAGTGGGGTGAAGGAGGGCAGTGGGAGAGGAGCCGAGTACTCATGGAGGGAGGATACAGGGCCCTGAGGAGGGATGGAGCACCCACAGCACCCCAGGGCTGAGGGAAATCCATGCTCATGTGGGGCAGGGACAGGGGAAGGGGACAGGCTTGTCCTCTCCTGCTGACAGACGAGTTCCAGCAGCCCAGCACCCTGGTTCTGTGATATTTAGGACAGGAAACAGATGCTGCCTGGTGGAGGAAACATCTGAAGAACATCAGTGCACCTTGTGCCTTACCCAGCAGAAACCTGGTGGGAACAGGAACGGGGCTGCTGGGTGGAAACAGCCCAGTTTGGCCCCAGTCAGGAGGGTGCAGCTCAGCTGGGTTTGGTGGCATCACCTCCAGAGACAGTGTCCCCATGGGAAAGCACCTGCCTTCGAAGGGAAAAGGAGGGGCAGATCCAGTGCTATTAAATCTTACGAGCTGGTGCAAACACTGCCTTGCACACCCCAAATCACAGAGGCTGCTCAGTTCCTCCCAGTCCAAAGCACCTTTCCACCAGTGGGTGCTGCTGCCCCATCGAGCTGGTCAGAGCATTCTCAGATGCTGAAGGTGCTGCCAGAGCTGGCCTCTGCCTTCACAGTTCAGTTTGATTTCTCATTTTCTTACTCTGATTTCATTGCTAATTAATTTTTGCCCAAGTCAAGCCTGTTTTGCTCATGAGGGCAATAGCCAAGTGACCTCTCCCTGTCTTTACCTTGACTCACAAGCCTTTTTATGTTTTTCTCTTCCCTGTCCAGCTCTCAATCCCTTTGTCATTGATGAAGGCTTTAATGACACCGGTCCCAGTAGTGTCCATGAGGACACTGAGCCATTGGATGTGACCACCCAATCAGTTCTTCAGCCACCAAAATAACAGACTTGTCACAATATAGATCCCATCCAGGCTGCCTACTGACATTTTGGATATCTGAGGCTGTTTACATCCGAAATGAAGGACTATAATGCTGAATGCTGGTTTTTTCTGCCACCAGCAAGGTAGAAACCAGCTCCTCTCTCATCTGCCTTAAATTCCTCATTCCAATTTTTGCCAGCACAGCCAAGCTCAGTTGCAGGCTGGGAGTGTCAATGCACAGCTCACCGTGTTCTATAACATGCACTTATAGAATAACAGCTGTTATTCTACCAAAACACCCTCCAGGCAGGGGGCATGAAGAACTTACAGTGGTTTCAAGGAAGCAGGATTTGTCCAACTCTTTTGATAGCAGAGAAGAAAGAAGTCTCATTTATTTCTAGCTCTGTCTCCTCTCAGACTGATTTCACTTCTCCATCCTGTTTTCTCAGAAGGTTGGGTGGCAGAGGTGGAGAACTCAGTGTCTGGGAGACCAAGTACCCACTATTGTCACCTAAAGCTGTGTTACACTAATAAGGCACCATCCTCCTCATCATTTATTTGAGTCCCTCTTGTTCCCTCTCCTCAGTTGCATCTGAAATGGGAGCAGCTCTTTCACTGCAGATCCACATCAAGGAATGGAGCACCACGAACACCAGACTCCCCTCACATCACAGCTTTCACACCCTCTCCCTGCTGATTTCCATCACTTCCCACACCTTCCCTCAGTTTCTCCATCTTCCATAAACAAAGAAAGTATGACACTCTCTGAACATGGTTGGATGTCGTATTCATTTCTAGCAGAAACGAGGGCTCTCACTGAAAACATCATCCCTGTTATGAGTGTTCTTGTCGCGATCAGAAAGGTCCAACTAACAGGCATTTTTCAGCCACCTCAGGGTTTTAACTGGACTGGTACAACCCAAATTACATTGGGTATTGGAACTTAATGCAACATCCTACAACACCCCCTGAGCTGACTCATTTGCCACAGTGACTACAGAGTGATTATCTCCAGTGATAAGAGGCAGCCTTGCACAGTCAGCTGTGGTTGATGTTCTCAGACTTGTAAAAACGTGACTTGTAAGAGGAAGCAGTAAAAGTACATATTTATAAATATGTTTCTGGTAAGCAGGAGTGTGGAAGCTTTTCCTCTTTTTCCCTTAAAATGGCTTTCCAGAGCACTTCATTGACAAGAGGCTGCTGAAGGGATGCTGTGAGCTCCAGGAGATGTCTCCAGAGAAGGGAACAGTTCCTGGGTGCTGAGGTGTTTGCAGCTCTGTGCAAAGGCAACATCTTGCTGCCTAAGCACCAAGGACGATAAATACTGAGAGAAGTTTGCAAACTGAAGTCACTGCAACAACTGAGCACCAGACACTGAAGACAAATCCCACACAGGGTCATCGATGCCAGGGTTCCCTCCTGCAGCTCCAGGCAGGGTGGGAGCATCTCCAGCAGCTCGCCATGCCGAACGACAGCCTGGAACTGGACAGTCTGGAACTGGACAGCCTGGACGGGATTTACATCAGCACCGAGTGCTTGGTGGCTTTGTTTGCCACTTTGGGCAACATCCTGGTGATCTGGGTGGTGAAGCTGACCTCGACCTTCCAGAACACAACGCTGTACTTCATCGTTTCCCTGGCGCTGGCTGATATCGCCGTGGGGCTCCTCGTCATGCCCCTGGCCATCGTGGTGAGCCTGGGCATCACTGTGCACTTCTACAGCTGCCTCTTCATGTGCTGCCTGATGGTGATTTTCACCACCGCCTCCATCCTCTCCCTCCTGGCCATCGCCATCGACAGGTACCTGCGAGTGAAGCTGCCAACCAGGTGAGCTCTGCAGCAGCCCGGGCTCCTCTGCTCCTGCCCGGCCTGTGCCACCTCTTCTGTCCTCCTGAACTTGTCCCTTTTCTAACAAATAATTACTTTAAGTGGATGCTTGTGCCTCAAAACCCCCCAGAGATGAGCTTTGGAGAGCAGGGAAGAGCCCAGGCGCGCTCATCAAGGGCTGATAGCTCAGTGTCATCACTGATGAGAATTTGGCTACAGGATGAGTCTGTGGGCAAACTGTTGAATTCCTCAGCAGTTTTTTAATTGCACAGGATGCTAAATGTACTGTGAATTTCTGTGGGTTTCTGAGGCAGGTCTTTTAAATAAAATTCCTCTGAGTGTTTGCTGAAAATACGAAAGTAGTAACACATGAAGAGTTAAGTCATTCACTGTTTAGATTTAAATGGAAAAGTACATAAACTAAAAATGCAAAGCATAACCTCAAGCTTCATAGTATTTTTTAATGGGAAAGGACCTATGAAATTGAGGAATGAAAGAACAGTTTAGTCCTACAAATGGCATAAACCAAATAAAGACAACTGTACACCCAAAGAAGCTGAAAAATAAGATAGAACAGCTAATGACAGCAAAGCAGTATCTTGGCAAGAGGAGCACTAAGATCATAGTGAAACAAAAAATAACATGGATGAAAAATATGCAATTATAAACAGAGGAAGTCAAGCACAGTTCTTACTGGCACTGCAAAATAACTGTTGCAAAAGCAGAGTTGGGGCTTCTCTCAAGATAAGGTTTGGTTTTCCCAAAATAAAAGTTGATGCTCCATTTTTTGACAATGAATCCTCAGTATCTGAACATGGCAATTCAGGAAACCATCCTTTACTGTTTCAAACACTCCTGTTTAACACAACCTGGGTTATCTTCCCCAACAGATACAAAATAATCACCACGGAGAGAAGAGTTTGGTGGGCAGTGGGGCTGTGCTGGTCTGTGTCTGTGCTGGTGGGGCTCATCCCCATGTTTGGCTGGAACAAGACAAGAAACTCTGACTTTCTCCAGTGTCGATTCATGTCTGTGATGAGGATGGATTACATGGTATATTTTGGCTTCTTCACATGGACCCTCGTGCCCCTGCTCATCATGTGCGCTCTGTATGCCGAGATCTTCCACATCATCCGGACAAAGCTGAGTCAAAGCACAGGCAGCGTGAGAGGGGCTGGAGGCTTTTATGGGCAGGAGTTCAAGACAGCCAAGTCTCTTGCACTTGTCCTCTTCCTGTTTGCAATATCCTGGTTGCCTCTGTGCATCATGAACTGCATTTCCTATTTTTACCCTGAGTCTGAGATTCCCAAGTATTTGTTGTACTTGGCAATCCTGTTATCCCACGCCAACTCTGCCATGAACCCCGTTGTCTATGCTTGCAAGATAAAGAAGTTCAAAGATACGTACCTTTTCATTTTAAGGACCTATATCCTGTGTAAAAAGCCAGACCCAGTTCTTACGGAGCAAACAACAGACCAACAGTCATAAATAAAGACTGACCCTGCCAGGATATACCAACCATTGATAAACCACTTGGCTTTGCTGAGAAACTCGGGGGGAAATGCAGCAACATGTGGGTCTGAAGGCTACCCTACACAGAATGTAAATACATATATGTCTTTGTGTTATAACATTGCAAAATACAGAAATCTTGTCTAGTGTTGGAGTTTTTTGGGTTTTTTTAACGTAAGGATTGGACAAGTTGACTGCAAAATATGTTCTTTGCTGTTGATAATCCAGCGGCTCATTGACGGTTCTCACACCCGTTATCTTCTCTGTCCATTTAGACTAAAATTGTGCTGGAGTCAGTGTTGTCACATTTTCACAGAATAATAAATATTAGATGGATTTTGTATTGATTCAGCCTGCTGAACCCTCCCATGACAATGAAAAAACCCAGCCTGCACAGTTTCAGTTGGTGTCCTGCCTAGGATGGCACAGAAATTGCACCAATGATTACACCACAGCTGACACAGCCCATGTTTAGGGAATGGGTCAAACTGAAAATAGATCATTAAAGGCCAGGCTACTTTTTCCTCCATCTTTAAATAAAAGTAGTCTAGAAAAAGCAGAAGAGGCAGTGCATCATTATCAAGTTACTTATCCTAGAGAGTGTTGGCATCAGCTCCTTTAGCTGAGATCAGACATTCCTAATCTGATGCAGCCCTTGTCACGGGCCACACTGTTCAACCAGCCAAAGGAAGCCACTGCACATCAGATTTTGTAACATGACCTCTCATGGCCACTGATGGAACCGATTGCTTTCAGCAGAAAAACAGGTCCCACCTAAGGAGCAGAAGATACCCGTTAGAATGATAAACTGGGAACTTTGCCAGTGTGTTTTTGATAAATTGAGAGAAAAGGGAGCAACACTGCAAACTGCTGGCAGGCTGCCTGACAAACTCCAAGGGAAGGAGGCACAAGGAGATGGAGAAAGAACAGAGAGGGGCCTGAGAGCAGGGGAAGCCATCCTGCCTCCTCAGAACAAGGTGCCTGGCCCTGCTCTCCCTTCTAATGTTGCAACCAGATGTCAACTCTAAAATGCCAGGGAACAGCAGAGGCCACTGCTGTCCACGCATCCTTCAGAGCATCATTTAACCCACAAGCCATTTCCCTTCACCCTCCCAGGGCTGGACAATTTATATTGGACTTCTCCACACTCAGACACATTCCTGCTGTGAAGTTTGCTCTTAGAGAGACAGAAGTACAAACATCTCGAGCAGAAACTACTGAAACAGTGAAAATGGGAGAGCCAGAAACAGAGGACACACAACCCTCTCCTCTGTTCTGATTATCAGATGCACTTGTCCCAAATTCC
This sequence comes from Pitta sordida, assembly GCA_013390025.1. NCBI lineage: Eukaryota > Metazoa > Chordata > Aves > Passeriformes > Pittidae > Pitta > Pitta sordida. The sequence goes on from WEKX01000898.1 coordinate 254,871, forward strand.
TGTAGCTACAAGAACTTGTAAGAGTTGCTTGATGCTGCCATAGAAAGCTGTGTATGACCATACAGAGCTCTTGGAAAGGGAAAGGGGGAGACGGATGCTCTGGGATGATTTTGGGGCTCAGCAGCAGCAGCCACACAACAAACAGAGTCTCTGTCACCTCCCAAGGGCTGTGGCACACGCAGCTTTCCAGGTACACACACCAAACTGCTGTGCTGTGGCTGGCAACATTTCACAATGTGAGGAGAACCCAACATCCTAGAGCTGGGCTCGAGGAGGGGGAAGCCTGTGGTGAGCCACCTTTCCTTGCAATTCCAACTTGGTATGGGGAAGAAACATTAGCTCAAGCCAGCTAAATCTTCAGACCTTATTTCTCAGTTGCAGTCAGCAGAGTAGTGCAACTGTTACCAGTTTTAAACAAAATACTTTTCTAAAAACTAAAATCAATTTGCAACTGTTGTGCACCAATGGCTTGGTTGGCCTTTCTGTGGCTTCGTTGGCCAACCAGCTCTTATGAATCTTTTCACACCTAAAAATTCTAAGAAGTAACATGGTAATTTTTCTATTAACTTGAAGAAACTGCCTTGACTGTGGTGAGAGCAGATAACAGCAAAGCAAAGACCACAAGCTGTACTCCTGACTCCCCCGAACAGTCTGTGGCCTTCCCACAACACCACACGCCAAATTTCCGAACATAAATGTCTTTAGACACACTTTTCAGTGGTACCCCGGACCTCCAGCAGCTGCTGGGAGGAGACAATCCCCTGGAGCTGGAAGAGGTGCAGCCCCTGTTCTGGGCACTGGGCTTGGAAAGGCACCAAAGCCCCGAGTTTAATGGGAATTAGACCCAGTGCCCATCCACGGCTTGGTGCTGCCATCAGGTGGCACATCCTCGCTCCTCCAGAGCCTCCCAAATGCTTCACACGGGGGTTTGTAGGACACGAGGCACTTGTCCTGTCCCAGAGTCCCCTCTAGCAGAGGTGTTTGCAACAGCACACGTGCAAGTACCAACATTTTCAGGACAAAGAAATACCTGCAGGAGTCTGGCGCTCGCTGGTGACCACAAACAAGGAGGTTCCTGAAACCCTGAGGGCTGAGCCAGCAGGAAACGTCACTTCTGTTCAGCCTTGAGCAGCTGGAAATAAATCCCTGCACTCCCCAAACCTCCCACCCATGGGAATGTGCAGAGAAGCTTCTCAGTGGCTGCTAAAACAGTCCCTCGTCATAACTTACTCCCCAGTTCATGACAAAGGGATGACTTGTAACTTTTTACAACAATGTATTTAGAACTTTGTGGGTAATAACGTGTGAATGAACATTTCCAGAGATTTTGACTGACACTGTGATTGTGCATTTCTTTGGGGGGGGACCCAATCAGAAAGAAGACATTTGCCCACACACATTTCAGTATCATCACTTCAACAAAACAATAACTAATTAGAGCACTTGGCAATCAAAAAAATATGCAAGATGCTATAGCTGGTGACAGAAAAGGGAAACAAAAGGGCACAGACATGGAGAGATGCAGAGAAACATTTTCATTTCTCGATTCTTTTTGGTAGCTCATACAAACGGAAACTTTACAAGTGCAGGGAGATTTCTACAGATGAGGAAACACTGAATAAAAAACCCTTCAATGTGCCCACAACCTTTGGCAACCAGCTTGGCACAGAAGACCTTAATTTCCCCTTAGAGCTGTAAAAAGAGCTGATGTTACATACGGCAGTGCTGGCATCCTCAGAGCACTACAGGCCTTGGTGTAACATTCTTTTGGTGTTCAGAAAGTGGAAACGTTTTTATTTCACTTGGCACTTCATCCTCACACAGCCAGTGGTGCCGGACTCCGCTGGAAGACCAGAGTGCTGTAGGTAACCTCATTCTGAGGATGTGAAAGAAGCCACAAACATTACAGGGTGCCAGCAGGAATGTCCCACTTTTGCCCTCAACACCACACACCACAAACATTCCCCCTGCACACGGGAAATCAGAAAATGCTGTGCTGGTTCATCCCAGTGGTTAGTTCAGCTCAAGAGCCTGGGCCAGGTCTCCTCTAGGAGCTTCCAAAGAATTATTATCACAACGGCAAACTGCAGAAATGCTTGTCTTTTAAAAAGATTTCTGCTAACCTGCCTAATGCGTGGTTTAGTCAGCTCCAGAACCTTTGAAATACACATGGCATTTCAGCTCTATGAAAATAGAGGAGCATCATCTTTCTTCCTACTGTCCAGGTACCTCAAGTAACTCCCTGGACTACTATAACTGTACTCTTTCATAGCTGAAGCCTCGGATGCCCAAAGAAAACACTTTTCTTTAGTCAAAAAACTGTTGACTGATACTCGAGTCTCCCAAGAGATTTCTCTCCCTCCCACCCCAAATTAATAATTATCACACTGTCAAGAATGTGAAATCTCTGCATAAAATGTTAGAAATAACTAACCTGGGTGTTCGTGGCAGATTCCCCAGGCGCTGCCTGGAAGGAAATTTCCTCTTGTAAGTGTTGGTGGGATCTCTTGTAACCTGGGAAGGAGAGGGATGCAGTCTCAGCTGCCTGCACTGTTTGGAGAGGCTCAGCTGTGGGTGATGGACATGAAACTTGGAAAATCTGTCCCAGCCCTGCCCTGCAAAGCGGGTGGTTTGGGATACCAAGTCCCTGCCCACCTCCTGGAAATGGGCAGGATGAAAGAGACTTAGGGATTTAGTGTGGCCAGAGTTAGGCTGAGAAAAACCCACGACCAACATAAATCTCTGCAACTCATCAGTGGTAAAGTTAATTCTTCCATGAAAACCGCCCCTGAGGAAGTCCTGGCAGGAATGGCCTGTCCATCAATACATGAATTACTCAAGGCAGACAGAATTTGAGGCACTTGCAAGGTAAGTTCTGTAGTTATTACCATCACTCTGCTGTTATTCCCTCAACCGTGCCACTTACTTTTCCTGAAGAGGCAGATGATTGCAAACACCAGGACAGTCAGGAGGATGCCAGAGAGGAAGGCCAGTGATATGTAGAGCATTTCACGGCTGTTGATACAAAGAAAACAGCACAAAACCCCCCAGTTTGAACAGAGGTGTTGAAGCACCAGTTGTGCTCAAATTCACCAAACTTCATGGAGTGAAGTTTATCCCAAGCCCCATGAGGGTAAAAGGTGATCTCTGCCTTAAGCATCATCTGCCTTAGGCATCACTACTGTCAGTCAACCTTTTAAAATCCCAAGACATTAAATATATGCCATATAACCCCTCCCTTGCAGGGGGAGGCTGCAGTCTTGGGGAGTTCTGGGTTTGAAATCAGGAAATAAAGGTGAAGCATTTACTTATCAATCCAGCATTTGACTCCTGGAGTTTCTAAGGCAGCTGCAGTGGTGTGGACAGTGGTGTGGATGGTGGTGTGGACAGTGGTGTGGACAGTGGTGGGAGGGGGTTGTGTTGTAACTGGAATGTAAAAAAAAATAATAAAAAATTTGTTTTAAAACATCCATTTCCCCAGTAATATTACAATCAACAAGAACTACATACAGGCACGTGTCTGTACAAGGCAGGGTTATTTTATGCACATTACTTCTCTGTCAGAGCGCTGAAAGTGGAACCAGACAGGAAAATTTAGTTGTTCATATCACAACTGTCTCGGGGCAGCCTTTGGCCAAGCAGTTCTCCACAATGTGCTAAGCACCACCCCCCAGCAGCCCTTGGGTCATCAGCTCAGTCAGTAACATTGCAGCTAAGAAAATGCCTTAAAAAAATAAAATACCTGCAGCTTGTTTTGTGGATCCACCTCCCATTCTCTCCAGACACTAACGGGCAGGAAGACAAACTGAAAAGAGGGAGGGGAAAGTTGTATTTATATACATGTGTGCATGAGCAAAACAAACCTGTCACCCTCTTCTAACTCCAAGATTTGGGTTTTGTCCATTTCTTAGGAGTTTTACAAGACTGGCCAAAGCCACACAGTCCCTGCAGTCCCTCAGCATTAGTCCTCCCTGCCAGTGTCCTGTTCCTCACACACACGTGGTCAGTGCACCCTGATGGGCACATGGCCTTCTTCCCCCAAAAATGGAGAATAGTTGAGAACTAAAAAGCACCCACTGGATTATTTTTGCAACAGTTAAAACCCAGCACACTTTACAAACATGTTTTAAATCAGAAGCAGCTTTGAGGAAAACAACAAGGGGAGAATTTCTTTCTCTAGTTAAATTCACGTCTCCCACTGAGGCAAGAACAGGAACTTTCTTCTCAAATTTGATCTTGAAGACCATAACAAAATACGGGGATTCTTAGTCTACTACAAAATCCCTACCCTGCTATTTCTCATCAGAGTCTGCAAACTGAGGGTTGTGAATAATGTGAAAATATCACAACACAAACACCCAGTTCTCTGCTGCTGCCGCTTTTCCCACTGCATCCCATTGCTGCCCAAATTCCAGGGGAGCCAAACCATTAAAGGCTCCCAGTCTCCTACACCAAACCTCAGAGCGAGTTGTGCTCACAACAGTAATGGAAACAAGAAATGATACAGCTCCATCTTACCTCCCACCATGGAAATGCTGGTGGAAAACTCCTGGAGTGTCAGCACACCACTTTAACCACTTGCTTTGTGAAAGGGCTGTGTCACACGACTCAAAAGCTCCAATGTCATTGAGATTTGGGGTTACACAAATGTGGAAGTTGGGCAACTTCACTTCTTTAATTTAAACGATCAGAAAACAGGAAACCACCTGCATTCTCCAGAACAGTTGATCTAAAAAAAGCAGAGCAGGTTCAGCTTATGGCGACCTAAAGTAAGGTTTTACCTCTAATGAAGAGCTTTTTTGTGCTCTTGTGTCAAAAAAGTGTAGGAAACTCTGAACTCCACTGAAAATAGCACCGGTTTATACCAGAAGTAGGTTCAGGCACACCTCACTCTGCTCACTTCATGTTCTAAATAAATCACTTCCCAGCACACAAAGGTGGAATTTATACAGGCCAGTGGTTTGCCCGGCTGGGATATTTTAACAAAATCCTCCAGTGAAACATTTTCAATGAAACAAAAATCAAGGTGCTTCTTCTATGTATTATCCTAATAGGCATGAAATTTTCTTGACACAAAAAAATCCCCCTCTGAGCTCTTTCTCCTATGAAAATCCAGGAAAATCCCACCCTCTGGGATAAACTTCATTTCCCTCTTTCAAATTTAACTCTGACAAGGTCAGCTGAAGCCACGTTTTCCGGTAGCTTCTGACATGTTTCCTGCCAGACCATCCTCTTTTCCCAGAATGAAAACACTTTCATCACTACATGAAATGTAGGTGTTGTGAAACAGGGGTTTTGAGCTCCTTCTGAAAACGAGTATGTTCAGCTCAGAGCTCCTCCCATGTCTGAGGCCAGGCCAACGGCAGCACAAATCACGGATTTCAGAACATGTTTGCCATGACAGCAGGATCTGTGTGCTGCTGTAACACACAACCCCAACACACCAATCAGTTTTTGATCAGAATTTGAATGTGAAGTTCTCTATCTCATCCCTGGGAGTGTTTGTGACCAAACAAGGAATCCAGTAGGACCTGTGGTTGCAACTGATGCCCCACTCTGAACCAGGAGTAGAGAGGTTGGTGTGACTTCAAACACAAAGAGGCAAGGACTCAGTAGTGAAACACAGCAGAGGGGGTGGGGTTGGTTTGTTTAATGATATTTTAGACTTGTACAGTTTCCAACAGTAAGTACTGAGAGGTGTCAGAGGGGTCAGACGAGGTCACACTGTTGCATGTGCACCCTTGGATAGTGCCTTCAGGTCCAGAATGCACTTGGCAATGCTCTCCTTCTGCTGCAAGAGAGAGAAGAACAGCTTTCAGACAACACTGCAACAAGCAAACCTGACATTTCAGTGCATTTTAGAGAATGCTTTTCACATCCATGAGTTACAGGTGTAAGGGATGTAATTGTAGCTCATGAGTTGGAGATTCACGTCCAAACAAGGGCCTGCACTAAAGCACAAAATCCTAAAATCCCAGGATGGTTTGGGTTGGGAGGGACCTGAAAGCTCATCTTGTTCCATTGCTGCCATAGGCAGGGACACCTCCCATTATCCCAAGTTGCCCCCAGTTCTGTCCAGCCTGGGTTTGGACACTTCCAGGGATGGGGCAGCCACAGCTTCCCTGGGTACCAAAAGCAGACAGTGCTGGGAACATGTCTGCCTTATTTCCTTCTTCATTCTTTAAAAGCAAGAACATCTAGAGCCTATCTGCAGACCTTAATCTGCAGACCTTAATTTGCCATGATCTTACTGACTATGAGAAAAAAAGAGAACTTCCTAAAGAGAACTTTATGAGCCTCATTTATGCTGCACTGCAACAACCAACACTCCACACAATTCCAGTTTAAATCACCAGCAATATCTGGTACCCAGGAATTGGGCTCCTCAGCTCAATACTCAGCAGCAGGAATGTGCTGCAGCCACGTTTGGAAGTCACCCAAGGACACCTATCACCTCCTGGGTTAAGTCAGAATCCCTGAGCAGCAAATCATTGTACAGACTAAAATGTAAAGCAGGAAAGAAATGTCAAGTACCTGTTGGGGTGTGATGCTCTGAACAACACTCTTCTCCACCCAGTCAATCATGTGTTCCTGTTCCTTCTGCCTCTTCAGGTTCTGCATGGCCACCTGGTAGTCCAGCCTCTTCTTCACCTCATTGTACACCATCATCAGCCTCTCTCGATAGTTGGTTTCCAGCAGCATTGCAACGTTGTTCTGGACACAGAAGGTGAAGTCAGGTGGTTAATGTTTGGCGAGACCACAAGGCAGCAGCAGAACACTTCACAGCAAAGTCAGACAATCGCGGAACGGTTTGGGTTGGAAGGAACCTCGAGGCTCATCCCGTTCCAGGCCCTTGCCATGGGCAGGGACACCTTCCACTAGACCAGGTGGCTGCAAGCCCCATCCAACCTGGCCCTGGAGACCTCCAGGGATGGGGCAGCCACAGCTTCTCTGGGCAACCTGTGCCAGGGTGGCATCCCTCTCACAAGAAACCCTTACTTCCTAACCTCTAACCTAACCTTTCCCTCTGTCAGCTTAAAACTGTTTCCCCTTGTCCTGTCACTATCTGCCCCCTCCTCTCCCTGCTTTTGAGTCTCTGGCTCAGGTGGTGGAAGTGGCCCTGTCTGCAGCACACAGACAGCAAATGCTTTGTAAGTTGTTGGCAGTGTGAGGCCCTGGGCCAGGCAGGGCAGGAGCAGCACAGCTGGCACCACGTACCCGCTTGGCATCGAAGAGGTAACTGCGGCCTTCGACCCGCCACTGCTCCTTCTTCTCGGCCTCAATGGCATCCTGGAGACTCTGCATGGCCTCGTTCTTCACCGCTAAAGCTTTGGCCATTTTCTCCTGAAACAAGAAACAGACTTCAGGACACAAGTCAGACACAAAGGAAACAAATGATCTGAAATTAACTTCTGAAACGGTGCATGAAGGTCTGTGAAATGTCTGTGTGAACTGCCCCGTGCCAGGGCTGAGGTTAATGGATGGCAAGGCAGGATGAAGGTTCACAATCACAGAAGCCCAGAATGGTTTGGGTGGGAAGGGACCTTAAAGCTCATCTTGTCCCTGCTCATGGCAGGGGGTGAGAACACCCTCCACTGTCCCAGGTTGCTCCAACCTGGCCTTGGACACAACCAGGGATGGAGCAGCCACAGCTTCTCTGGGCAACCTGTGCCAGGGCCTCCCCACCCTCCCTGATATTCACCACATCCCCACCCTCTGCCAGTTTGAAACCATTTATACTTTAACAAAATCATTCCTTATTAACTATTGCATACTCAAATGATGAATTTCTTCATTACCTCATTCAGTTTGTCAGCAAAAGCTGCTACATCACCCCCAAACCTCTTGACAGCATAGATGATGACTGCCAAAATACAGGCACCTGCCACTGTCTCGTGGTTTACAACATAGATTTCCTTGGAAAGAAAGTAAAGTATGAGGCCAGTCCCCAGCATGTAGGGCCCTAAAGAAAGATAAAGCATCGTTATTTGTACAAAGCATAAAAAGTGTCAATAAATTCAAATACTTACGAGCTAATTTAAGGCTCATAATAAGATCAAGTGCTCCCTTTTACCAGGACAAAAAGCAGAGTCCCAGTTCCATCCAGGGAAATGTGCCATGAGGAATCACACCTGACACAGGACCTGCTGCTTCTGCTCATTCAGAAAGAGGCAAAAATCCCTGTTTACATGTTTTGAGGACCAACAGGCAACTAAATCTTCCCATAAGATTTGGGGAAGCTCATGGCATTTCTTAGCCTTTCCTTAAACCACAGGTGCCTAACTTCAGAGCCAAGAGTGCTGCAGTGGCTCATTCTCCACAAACTGGACAATGTGCCAAAAACTAATTTTCACTAACATTTTACCTTTTCAGCAGCCAGAAGTGCTGGACAGAACTATATAACTAAAAATACTAATAGCCCACTAAATAGTAAAATAGCTCATATTAACCTGTAACTCCTGTTTTAGGGTAGAGGAACTGGAAAAACTCTTCAGGGATCAAACCATGACGAACTTCTCCTCCTTTCTCAGGCAGAGGTGGCAAAGGAGCCAAACTCTGCTGAGTTGTGTGCAGTTGTCTCGTGGCGTGCAACACACTACAAACAACAGAAAGAGCTTCAATTACAATTAAGAAAATAAGACGCAAGTAATTCCCATCTCCCACCCTCAAATGATGCTCAAACACTTCCAGTAAATAAATGGGTAATGGGTGAGGCCCTGGCACAGGCTGCCCAGAGAAGCTGTGGCTGCCCCATCCCTGGGAGTGCCCAAGGCCAGGTTGGGGCAGCCTGGGGTAGAGCAAAGGGTCCGTGCCCATGGCAGGGGGTGGAATGGGACGGGCTTCAAGGTCCCGTCCCACGCAAACCATTCTGTGATTCGATGAATTCGTCCTTCACCGGACGCACCTCCTTTCAGGAAGTGGGTGGGACCAGATAACCTCCAGAAGTTCCTTCCCACCGTCCCCGTTCTATACTCACACACAGCGAACGAGAAAAATAAAAAGAAAAAAGCCCAGAACAACGCCGTTTAAGCGCAAATTCAGGCCGTTTCCCGGGGGGGCTCCCACACTACTCACCCCACGGCGACGGGCGGCGGCGGCAGCGCCCTCAGCGCGGCGGGGGCTGAGGACAAGAGGGCACAGNGGGAGGCCACGGGCACGGGCGGCCCGGAGTGGAACATCCCGCCCAACGCGCCCGCCTGCATGGAGCGGCACCTGGAGCGCGCGCACTACCGCGCAGGTACCGCGGTGAGGGGATGGCGGGGCCGGGGCGCTCGGCGGCGGATCCGCTCGTGTGTCCGCCCTCATGTCTGCCCTCGCCTCTCCTTGTCTCTCTCCCGCAGACGGGGCCCTGCTGCTGGGCGCCTCCGGGCTGAACGGGCGCTGCTGGGCCGGGTCGCTGTGGGTGTTCGCGGAGCCCCGGCGGGCCCCCAGCGAGGGGTTCTGCACCGCCGGCGTGCAGACAGAGGCGGGGGTGGCCGACCTGTGCTGGGTGGCGGACAGGGGCATCCTGGTGGCCTCCGACTCCGGTGAGTAACGGGGGTGGGTGATCACTTGCCACTACTTGTCACTTCCCGCTGAGGCGGGTGACATTCCCTCTCCTGAGCTGGATGTCCCACCCTCCCCTTCACTGTGTCACCTTCCCCTGCCCTGAGCTGGGTGACATCCCCACTTCATTGAGGTGGGTGACCCTCCTCCCTGTGGCATCGGTGGGTGTCCCTTTCCTTTTCGCTGTGATGGGTGTTTTTCACTGTTACCTTCCCGTTCGCTGAGGTGGGTGTCCCCCTGTGTCCCCCCAGGAGCCGTGGAGCTGTGGGAGCTGGAGGAGAATGAAACCCTCATCGTCAACAAATTCTGTAAATACGAGCACGATGACATCGTGACCTCGGTGTCCGTGGTGGCCGGCAGCACCCAGGCTATCAGTGGGGGCAGGGACTTCTGGTGAGTGTCCCCAGCCTGGTGCCCGTGTGCCAGGGCCTGTGCTGGGTGCTGACTGCTCCCTCTTGTCCACAGCGTGAAGGTCTGGGACATCCCGGAGCAAACGGTGCTGCACTCCTACAGAGGTGAGTTCTGAACCATCCCATTGCCCTGGGGCAATGTGTCTGGACATAAACTGTTCTGTTACACTGCTGTGCCTTCAGAGGTTTTCGGGAATACACAAAAAAGTTGGATGCGCTCTTTGAGGGTTTTTATCCTTTTGTGCTTTTGGTAGCTCACTCCGATGCAGTGACATGTGTGGCTTCCTGTCCTGGTAAAGACACTGTGTTCCTGTCCTGTGCTGAGGTAAAGCTCACTCTGTTGTCTAAATCTACCCAATAAAAGTGAGATTTAACTTTAGTTATTTACAGTTTAATGCACTTAGAATCCACCTTTAGTGTTACAAGCTGCATCCTTGTGTTATTTCAGCGTTCCAGTCTCATAAGTTGATAAATCAGCTTATCAAGCTGATTCCTACAGGTTTGCAGTAAATTTTAGGAGCTCCAACTTCTGTCCTGGGAATGACTGAAGGCTGCAGTTAGTGGCAGCATCATTTTAACCCAAAGGGATGGGGGGTGGGGTTTGACTGTGGGTCAGCAGCAGTTCTGCAGTGAATCTGAGTTTGTGCCGCAAAGACATTGTGTCATCCTTCTCATTCCCTTTGGATTTACAGGACAACAGAACTTTACTCTGGGACACCAGATGCCCCAAACCAGCTACCAGAATTGGTATGTTTCTGTACACAGTCACTGCTTGTGCATGAGTTTGTTGGGAAGAAATAAATTATTTGCTGCCTGACTTGTGTGTTTAACTCCAGATCTTGTGCTGTGATCATAGACAACCCTGTTAAAACCTTAGGAGGTCTAACATTGTCACGGAAGTACAATAAGCTTAAAACACTTGTCTCGGTGCAGTAGCTAAATGAGATAGAGTGGGAATATCTTTGCACTGACTCTTTCCACATTCATCCCAATTTCTTTCCTCACAGTTTGCAGTGCCTGTAATTACCTCCCTACCTCAGTCATGTGGCATCCACAGAAAAGTGACATCTTTGTTTTGGGTAAGAGCCTTGCCTTTCACCAGGCAAATCAGGGTCTGATAATCCATCTAATAACTTCATTCTCCCTCTCCTCAAGGTGATGAAAGTGGAACAGTTGCACTAGTAGACACAAAGAACCCTGACTCTGCCCTCAGCGCTGCTGTGCACTCCCGGAGCATCACAGGCTTTGCATTCTCTACACACAGGTACAGTCTGAAACACTGGCATAGAATGTGTGACTTCATCCCCTTAAAAGCCTTTTGTTTTTAGAATAAAACCTATGAAACAAAGTGTTGTTTTTGACAAGAGTTGTGTGGGTGTCCATGAGAATACTTCTGCAATATTCGGAATTACTGACCCACTCACCATGGGGATTTTTCTAATTGCAGTCACCTCTGATTAAAGAAGGATCACTTCCTTTTAGGCTTTAATTGGGTATTCTTACTCAGTGCCCTGGCAGCCTGCCAAATGATGATGAAAACTTTTTTTGTAATATTTTGTGTCTGTTAATTCGCTGTACCTGGGTCAGGATCACTGAGAATCCTGCTTTTCACAAGCTTATCCCTAAAATTTGTTGTACTTGGTTGTTCTAACCATGGTCTCTGTCCTGTAGCTCATCCTTACTGGCTTCAATCAGTGAAGACTGTTCAGTTGCTGTTCTTGACTCGGACCTCTCAGAGGTGTAAGTACAGGCAGAACAAAGTCACTGCTGTGATTGTCTTGTTGTCTTATCAAATTAAGTATTTATCCATAGAATCACAGAAAGGTTTGGGTGGGAAGGGACCTTAAAGATCACCTCATTCCAGCCCCTGCCACGGGCAGGGACACCTTCCACTATCCCAGGTAGCCTCGTCCAACCTGGCCTTAGACACTTCAGAGATGGGGAGTCCACAACCTCTCTGAGCAACCTGGAGGTGAAAATGCTCCTAAATGGGGGAGCATCATCCAAAAAAACCTGTGAGTTAGGAATTGCCTGTCAGCTCTTAGTGCTTCTTGGCTAATGGAGTGTTGGTGTTTTCCAGGTTCAGGAACCGTTCTCATCGAGACTTTGTGAAAGGCTTATCCTGGTCTCCTACAGACGATGCCTTGCTCAC